>JAQQBR010001834.1:5489894-5504788 GCA_030347285.1 Microctonus hyperodae
ATTACAATTTGATTTACGCTTTACATTGAAAATGGAAAATATAGTTAATTTGATTATAACACTTTAATTACTCAATTATATTTCCTAGATAGTCTGTATAAAATTTTTAATTGTACTATTCTTATAATGGTTTGTTTTTATTTCCCAATTATTAATAGCGAATTGACAATTTTTTTAAAATGACTTTCAATATTTTTAAAATGTTTACAATGCCATAATTCATCCACTATGACA
This sequence comes from Microctonus hyperodae, assembly GCA_030347285.1. Taxonomy (NCBI): domain Eukaryota; kingdom Metazoa; phylum Arthropoda; class Insecta; order Hymenoptera; family Braconidae; genus Microctonus; species Microctonus hyperodae. The sequence goes on from JAQQBR010001834.1 coordinate 5,490,129, forward strand.
AGGGATTAACGATCTAATAAAGATACAGTAGAAAACTAGTGTGCATAGTCAATAAAATATTCCATAAAATTTGGTGGGAAAAATATAAAGCTTAGAAAAAATATAGAATTTTATGACGCTTGAGATTTTTTTACTTTCGGTTTTGTCATCGACTGGTTATATATTTTAAGCTCTCGAATCATATTGAGTACTAAAAATTTCACAAAACATAAAGATTTTAGTGAATAACCTTACAACACCATCCAAAAACTAACTCCTTTACAGTAAATTTTAAACCATACAAGAAATTAAAATATCATTGTCAACACCTATAAAAATCCGTTCAACATAAATTCTTAAAAAGAAATTGAATAAATATTAAATCCCATAAATTTTCCTGAAGCAAACTCATCCGACAAATTAATTTATCTTTATTCATACAACGTTGCCCGAATATTGCAAATGTAATTTTTGAATTGATAGGAAAATTCATCCGTGAAATTGTGTACTCTCTATCAACGAAACCATCGCACCACTGATGAGATTGTATATTGGATATAAAGCAATTCAATAACGGTATCTAAACACAAACTCCATGACCGCTAATGGTTTGTACGGTGTTAGCAGCACCAGCAGTAGTCGTAGTGATAGTAGCATCAGGTAATGGTTACACCAGTATAGTAATGGATACTCGTAGGTTTCTAGCAGGCATGAAACCTGCTTCAACATCATATAGTTTAGTTCTGTTGAAAGCGCGCACGCGGACAGCCAGGACTAAAGGACATAACGGTCGCATACATGTTCTCATGCCAAACCACAATCTAACGACCTTAGGGGGTTTAGTGTGGCAAAAGCTGTTACTCCAACGACATAGAACTGGGTGTGGAAATGGCTCTACCACGTATATCATCCACCCTCATCCATATAATTCCATTGATGCAATGATAAATTGCTTTTAATGAAGATATATACCAACTGTATATGAATACATAGACATAGACTGTATATGAATACATATATCATTTACTTATACAGTTCTTGTGTTTATTTATTTGTGAATTTATTCCTATTTTTTATATAAAAAATTCACTGTTTAAATATTTTTTTTTAATCCAAATGATGAAGAGAAGATAAATAAAAAAAAAAAATAATCTCAAATGTACATTTATAAATATATCTACTTGGGTTAATGAATCATTAGAGACGTGATTTTTTCCTTTTTTTTTTCCACTTTATATTATATCCGAAAAAAAAAAAATTGTCAGACAATGGTGAAGAAAAAAACAGGGAAATGATGCTATCACCAATTGTAAAAATAAAAATTCAAGTGTAATAAAATAATAATACACTTAAATTAAATTAATTACCTATTCATTTTATTTATCAAATAATTACAAGGTTTATTTGTAGTTAATGTAGAAATCACCAGCGACAGCTATATATATTTTCCTGATAAACGTTGACTAATACATACATATTATATCATAAACTAGCATGTACATATACGTACACTAACACTAATATACCAGTAGTCTGTGGGAGCTTTATCGTCAATCGTCGAGTGAAAATGCCCACTACTCTCTTGACACTGCTCCCAGTTGGCTCATTAGTATGTGCTCACGCGCTCGCGCACTTTCGAGACACTCGGGAATTTCTTGGTAGCAGTACTTACTATACATACATATACGTATATAAATATTATACATATATACACTAAGTAAGAGAGAGATCGTGTGCACTGAGCGGGTTTTGATTTAGCGTTGAGGTAACGCAGGCGAAAAGGGCTCGTGGCAAGGGGAAGAACCACTTGAAATTCTCCCTTCCTGCTAAAACAACTGCTATACATATACATATACTCTGTCTTTCTCTCTGTTTCTCAACTCACCTATACACATAAAGAGAGATATAGATAGCAATGGCTTCACTACTGCATTCTAATTACCTCATTTGAACCCGAAACTGCCCGGAAATCCTAAATACGATTCTCTACAACTCTGTTTCTCTTAACCATTTAATAAATTCTTAGTCCTGAGAATGCGAGACAATATACCTTGCAAATGAAAAGGACAACCGATAGAAATAGATGAATGACGGGTAGATATCAAGGGTTGAAGTGGGATGTGTTATACGTATGGACTTTCGTAGATGAAACGAGGGCTGTTAGATGCCACACAGTAGGGTGAAGCAGTAGAACGAGGTGGAGATGGTAACGCGGAGAGAATAGCTTTCATAAATCTCTGTCGTAAAAAGGGAGAATTTATTTGTGAGGTTGGGTAAAGTGGGAAGAGGGTAGAAATGGTTGCGCCATATCCAGTTTTGCTCTACCATGATTCTACAGCCATTGAAGCGCGGGAAGCCGTTACCCAACGCCCACATATATACATATAATATACACAGGATAGCGTATAAATATATTTATATATATTTGGAGTATAGAGACACCATAACTGGAAGGTAGATGGCTGTGTATAGATGACACCACCAGAGTTTTGGTATATATAGTTATAGTTACGAATGGACACCTCGTTAGTCGGACGATAAAGCGTTTACCCGCTTGTCGGGTGTCACTTCCGGCAATGATTTGGACGTCTGGTAAAGTCCTGTTTGCTCGCTCCTTCGCGTTCGCTCTTGTAAATTATTTTATGTATGTATGTATGTATATACTTGAATCTATGTGTATATTTATTTCTTGAGTATAATCTATATCAGATAGCCGTTTGCTAATGCCTTTTATCCATTTTCTTGAACCTCTATTTAACGATAAAGATTGCATTTGACAACGTCGACAGGATCGGGGTGGATGACAGTATTCTACTTCAGACTCGTGGATATTATGGTATGCCAAGTCTTGTCATGTTGGATTGAAGTGACTTGGCTCCTCGTTAAATTTTCTAATAAAAATAAAATAAAAGTGGGAACTAGAGGGGAAAAAAAAACGAAAAGAAAATAACACAAAAAGTGGAGTGAAGAAACGGGTAGAATAACATGAGGAAATTTCATGAGATATAACTTTAATGCATGATGACAAGAGGCGTTATTTAAGCTGCCTGAATTACCTAGTCGGAAAATTCTTTTATTTCTTGGAGTAGTCGTTGATGCCTGGATAATTATCACGAAGAGCGTACACGTTAAGAGTGTCAGCATTGCCAGCAAAAGTATAAGTATTGGAGTAAAATTGCCAACTGCGTCGCATTTTCATCCAACTTCATTGCCACGTTTTCTCTCACATACCCATGTACAATTCTAACGGAGTGAGAGTTTTTCTTGGCTCGAGTTTTCACGCCGGATGCCACTGCGAACTCGCGAATTACCGGTGGGACCGGATCTCGTTCGTCGTCGTCGTGCGACGATTCGTGTTTGCCAACGAGTGCGCGGAACAGCGACACAACTATATACATTGTGTCGGGTACTGAGGGAATATAACAAGACAAGGGATGAGCAATAAAATTTTGTTCGGCTGCGTATTCAACTTTTGCATGGGCTATATAAGTATACGCGACATTTCGATGAATAAAAAAATTAGAGAATTTATACATGTAGGTATGTATAGAATTGTAGATAACAATTCATTTATATCCCTTGCGGCATTGTATAATATTCTTCCTTTGTTCTATTATTTTTCAGTCATTTATTTCTTTTGCTTGGTAATTTTGACACCCATTCTAGTGCTCTATTGTCACTGACTATCAAATTCTCGAGTGAGGAATTGGCCAATTTCAGATTATGGCACTTCGCCCTTAGCGAATATGAGACAACTAACAAGCGTAGTTACAGAAATTCACTCACTTCTCATACTTTATTATAATAAATCCAAAGTTTTCAACTCAATTGATATTGGTTTTAACGACAAAAGACAAGGGACAATTTCCTTCTGAGACTACATGTAAGCATTGATGGTACCAATTGACCAAATCCGAAATTCAATATCGTTCAAAGGCACTTGGAATACGACGTTTGGAATGGAGTGATGGCAACAGAACTAGAAATACGCGAGTGAATGAGTGAAGGGAATAGCATTGCCGATAGATCGTGAGTTTCTGCAGTTATATTTGAATGAAATATAACCGCAGTATTGGTGAAATTGTATGAATATAGTTCGTGGATGATTGTTCGAATTCGGAATTATTGAAAGCAGTTATGTAAGTAAAATGTGCGTGAGTGAGTAAGATATAAACTTGGAATCTTGCCAGCTGGACTGTACATAGAGTACCTCCACTTAACAAGTTACATACCTCAATACCATAACACCTTTGCTCTTTGTGCACAAACCATCTTTGAATTATTGTACCCTTGTGGTCATTTAACTTCAACACTTAAATAGCCTTTGCATGATTTTTTCCTCTTACATTTACGATTTATTTTTATACATACATAAACGAGTGGATAATTGATTATGGGGAATATTTATGGTTGGGTTTTTTGGGAAGGTACTGCAGTAAGAAAGAAAATGAAAATTGGTAAAAGGTATCGAATTCATTAAATTAAATATTAAATTCAATTTAAAATTGTCGCGATTCAGTTGAATCCTATTTGATTTATTTGAATGCACTAGAATTTATTTTTTTCTTTTTCTTTAAAGAAGGATTTTCACATGGAAAAATACTACCAAAGCGACTAAAATATGCTATTAAATGTAGAAATAGTATTCAATAGCTAAACTACTTCTCTCACTGACGATATTCCGGGTAAAAATTGACGCATTGTAACAGTTAAAAAGAATAATGGTGAGCATTTATTTAATATTTATTTACTTTTTTAATTTTTTTTTCTCATTTCTTAGCTCAGTTGTTATACTTATTCGCTTGAGTAAGTTGAATAGCTTGGACTTATATACCTTACACTTTCTACTACCTGGGTGTTGTATGGCTTTGCTGCAAATCGTGCCCGTATTTTTAACATTTACCCTCTGTGGACTGTTAGAGGGTGAACGGGTGGATTGTACAGAGGAACGAGGAAATAGAAGGGGTTGCCTTCGTTAAAGTTTATTTCTGTGCCGCGTTCGGTCGTTACGCTTGGCTTTTTCCACTGTTCGCCTGGCAATTTTGTAGTTGCGCTTGCTTAACTTTTCCTATTCCTCTCATTTCCTCTCATTCACCCTATATCTCTCGATTTCTCTCACTTTATTTCGTTACTCTTCAACGCTGTATATTTGATCCTTCTCATTTTTCATAAAATTTTATTTTTATTTTTTCACTACGTTTGTTTATTTATTATTATTATTTTTTTTTACACATCCCCCATTCGTTTGTTCTATTTTTACTCTCACTTCTCCCCAGTGAATGAAACAAAGTGCGTTGTATTAAGCAATTGGAAAAAGAGAATGTATAACCGGGGCAAATTAATTTCCTGTTTCATGCTCTTGTATATTTTCACAGATATGAATATATGCTAATATACATATGCATGCATGTACATGTATATACAGTGTGTGACACACGTGGTATGAAGAGCATCCGGTGCACGGCTCTATCCAAACACCAGGGGCATTATCGTTGTTATTATATCATCATTACAATGGGGGCATGTGTGCCTGGATACATTTTACACACAGTTGAAAGGGTTGAAAGGGCGCAAGAAGATAATAATGTGTTATTTAGTTGATAAAAAAAAATATAAAATATAATTTTGAAGGTTTATGCGTTAATGAAGGGGCGGTATTTGTAAATATTGTAAGAAAACAAAGGATTGTTATATTTATAGAGGTGAATAAAATAATATTGCAACATGAGGAATTAAATTATTAAAATAATATTTTAGATGAGTAAATATTGAGGGAAAAATTTTTTTATCTATTTTTTTGTTTTCTATTATTGCTGGTGAATTTCAGAACGATTAAAAGTTGTGTTAAAAGTCAGGGCTGGAGAGTTACGATGAAATGAAATAAATGTAGCCGCATGATGAGATGATGAACGCAAAGTTCACAGGGGTTGATTTTACGCACGTTGCCTGGGAAATCGACGTGGTGAGAAATGAGTAAAAATAAAAAATAGTGATAAAAATATACATATAGGGGTTGGGAAAGCGAGAGATGAAGTAAAAGAGAATTCCACCTTCATTGTAACGAACGAGCTATGAGAGTTATCCCTCCTCTCGCATTCTCGTTTTCATGAAAGTCTGAATTGGATTTATCACGTGGTCCATTTATTCGTAGAAGCTCGTTAGTGCGGATTTGCTATTATGTGAGCTTTGGAATTCCCGAGGATATTGGGAATGAGAAGCACAAGATCGCAATAGAAAATGATTGAAAGAGAGATTGATAGATATTCGAGAATTATTTTCTACAGAAAAAAGAAAAGTATTTTTGCATCTATGCATCTATTCTATCATCGCTATTAGTATAATTATAATTAATAAATTATTTCTGCACTGAAAAATAATTGAAGAATAGAAAAAATTAATAATGAAAGAAGAAATATTTATAAATTTTTCATTATCAATACGACACCATAATTAAATTTTCATTAAAATTAAATGTCTATGCATACATGTCAAAAACTTTTCTGTTCTTTCACGCTTCCGGCAAGACGAAATTCCGCTTGCGATGAAAAGCAGATCTGTATTGTATATGTACTGTTGAAGTTTGAGACACTCTTCGTCCGCAGTTTAGTAACACCGACAAATTTACCAAGCTCTCAAAATCCGCTTCAACGTTTCTACATTTATATACACAGTGCTATTTCTATTTATACGCAAGTACCGCCGAAATAATTTGTTCACATTATCACGGTTAGGTAACAGGTGTTTGTTTGTGTGTGCGGTTGCTTTGAGTTGTTTCATGTATATACACACGTATATAATATAATTGAGACAACGAATTTTCCACGTCATTTACTACATTAAACTGTCCGTTAATTCATTGGATAATATGCCTTAGCATAATTGAATATTATAAATTAAAGAATAATATTTTATATAAATTTATAAAGCAAATTTAATATGAATAATAATTAGTTATTTGTTGAAAAATAATAATGTTGAATAGAATGTTTTGGATAAAGAGTAAATCTTGATGTTCAGGTGTTGAAAAGGTGATGAAAGGATATAGAGCGTGCTAGTATAGTGACTCAGTTAAAGCGTGTAGATATTCATTAAGCACCTGACATACCAGCCTGGTTCTCCGACGCCTGCGGTCTCTCTTCTATACATAAAACAATGCAGTATTTTCAGAGAGTTCACAGCAACATGCATGTAGGCAAAGTCCCCTTTGGTATGTTAATTCATTGTCCGGATTCACTTTCGTATATAAAGTAACCGTAACGCTCTTGTTGGCATTTACTTCCATTTTCGGACCTTTTTCTTCATTCTGACTTTCACGATTAATTTTTTTACATTTTTCTTTCGCTCCATATTCCTCTTGTGAATGTATTTTTTCATCATTGAATTCAGGTAATCCTCTTTGGTTAGAATAATGAATAAAATAATAAATAATCTTTTTTTTTCTGATAATACTTTTAAGTTGTAAATTTTTTTTTTTTTAATTCCATTTAATGTTGTTGAATTATTTTATATATTAAACACATTGGCAAAGCATCAATTGTATTGATGTAATATTATTACATTAAACTATTTATAGATTTTCATTATCCAGTGATTTTCTCTCTGTGAGTGGTCAAGGATTATATAGTTGATGCTACTCTTCAAGTTAGTTTGGTGCAATTGGTTGAATGAGGCAAAACCTCACTTCAAGCGTTATCCAAGTGAGATAGTTTATCCACAACTACTACTACTATTACTATTTCTACTATCTACTATTACTATCGTTTACCATCAGCACCACCAAGTATTGAGAGTGTCCACAAAATCTGCCATCATGTACTTTTCAAGTTTGAAGATGGTAGTATACATACATATCATCCCTTGATATCCAGACCATTTAGGTTATACACCAATGTAAATACAGTGGTTGATGCCTGAACAAGAATTATTGGTTTTGCAATTGCTGTCACTCTTCCTTATCCTTTTTCTAACCAAATTAAAAGCGTTTACTAAAATGATTGACAGAAATTTTCCATTCGCTAATATTAATAGAAAAATATTATAAAAATATTTTCCTCAATACACCAATTTATCATCAGCTATAAAAGGAAAATTTTTAAAACTTTTATTAAGCAAAATTCATAAATTAAATGTCACTTCAAGATTGTAATTAAATACTGATAATTAATAATTGACGTTTCCTTCATGAATTTAAATGGGAAATGTCTGAGTAACAGATATTAATATTTAATATTATCGATAACAGAACAATAGTCGTGTTGCTGTTTTGATATTTATAAGAACGGGAAATAAAGCGATGGTATCAATATTATATTTATTTCTTCCATGTCGCCAGACGTTGGATCATTGCCCCTCATAAATGCCATCAAAGTAATAACAACGAGGATAAGTACACTGTATATCTGAGACTTGGCAAAGTTAAATATACTATTCGAAACGTAACTTTTTGGTCACATGAACAAATTGTACAAATGTATACACGTATATCTTTTATATATCCTCACAGTGTAGAGTAATGATAGACTCTTATTGCTTCTATCGGAGATGTTTGTCAAGAGAATTGCGCCAGGTACACATTGTGAATGTGTATGGGTAACAATAGTAGTACACGGTGGATAACGCGATTCGTTGAAATGAGACTCGAGCTTCAAGCCAGCGAGGAAATGAATCCTCCTTTCTTTGCTTGATAGAATGGTGATGTTTTCTTTCTTTTTTTTTTTTACTTTTTCATTTTCAATAAAAAGAAATAGTACAAGTGTAAGGGAGACGATAAAGAGGAGGGAAAGTAATATATACCAACGTATATAGAAAGTAAGGATGAGTGAGAATAAAGAGAATGAAGCTTGGTAGCCACCAAATTGGACGCTCGAAGCTGTAAAGCTTTGTGCCTCTCGTCGTTGAGGCCCGATCGACTCGCATTTGACAGGAATTCGATCTTCTACTATGTATACCTACAAGTGAACAAAAGTTCTCTTCTCCCTCGTGAATTACGCGGGTGTTCATTTCTTCATTTTACCACCAGAGATAGCAATACTTCAGAAGCCAATTTCCGTCTCGTTATGTCATGTTTTTTTATTTTATTTTTTTAATTTTCTCTTTAATGGATTTAATTTCGTAACAACATGGCCAATGACAATGGCATTGAAAACATTATGAGGACAAAATGTGTTTGATATTCAGTAGAATTATTATTAAAAATAAATATTTGCGAGTGTGTGTCAATTGTTGATGAAAAATATTGAGATTAGTTTGAGGATTAGTGAAGCTAGAATATGATGAATTAATTTACTATTGTGTTGATGTGGATTTAATATTATTAATTAAAGAGTGTGGTTAAATTGAAATATAAAATTAATGATTTATTATTTCAAAAGGATCATTTCAATGATGGATTTAGTACAGATTAATAATTAGGTTAATGAACATTTGCATGATGAAACAATAGATACAATGTGATTATTAATTTGTATTCAATAGTTTTATTTAATTAATATCATTGAAATAATTTATTTTTTATTTTTCATTCCAATTTAATCATTGTCGAAAAAAAAAAACAATTTTTAGAATTGTAATCTTTTTTCTTTATTCTCATAAAAAAAATTCTCTCTTCAATTAATTAATTTAATTTCCAAAATCATCAATACTCCCAAATTTATTTCGGTATTTCCCTCTTTATACATATCACTATGTCGCAAATATCGGCAATATCCACAAAATTACTGTCAACGTGATTGCACGAGACGTGAAGTGAACATTGACGTGTGACATGAACGTTATATTATTATAAAATAACTCAACAACACTCGACTATTCCTGTCAACGAGTATTTTCTCACCGTCATTTATTTTTATATTTCCATCAATGCGTACACGCATACACAAACCCACACACGCACATGAATACATTATTATATAACCATATATAATAAACACTCACACACATGAAAAAAAAATTAATCAAGTGCTGTCACCGCGTGCGCCTGGTGTGCTATTCACAATATACAATCTATATACAAAATTCCATTAACTTGTCTCTCGGTAAGCAACAAAATGTTTTCCCAATGGGGATGAAAATCATTGCGCACGTGTTAGGACCCGCTATGAATATACGTACTAAACATATCTATATATTCAATATTATATCACGTTGAGTTCCACAGAGATTTCAAGTCTATATTATCGTAAGCGAGACTCTTTGGCCCCGTCTCACAAGGCATTAGAGCATGACGTGCATGTAAGGTTCATGTATAAACGCTTTGGTTTGTTGGTATTTACTTCACCTTCAGACAACAGGCAAATCGTTATAGTGGTTATACATCTATGTTTCTAAACAAATATATATATACACATAAGCAAGGTATATATATAGATATATGGATGTAGCAACTATCCTTGAGAGCGATTTAATATTAAGGGGAGCACTTTGGACCGGCGTTGATTACACGCCATTGTGGTATCACGCCTATGGTAATCTATAGGTCGTAGCCGTTACGAGGGTGCATTCACTTGTCTCTGAATATATATGGTGATATATATATGTGTATATATATTGTACATATGTAATATATCACGTGGAACCCGTCGAGACAGCAGCAGAAGTCAATATGGGATTTGGAATGACAAAAAAGATTTTTTTTTTTATCGTGTTTTAGTTTTGGATTATTTTTCTCTTTTGTTATATTGATTTGATATTTTCTTGTTTTATTTTTTTGCGTTCTTTATCATGGGACGGCCGCTCGTCTTCAATAAAATAAAATTTGATTGTCGATGTATGAAGTCACGCTGTTGGCAATATTGCGAACGTGGTGAGTTTTCTCAATGAACTCTCTTCATCTGTTGACCATGGCTTTAATGTAGGCTGTAGGTATACACAGTCTTTCGATCAGTTCCCGAGGGTAAGTTTGCATAGTTCAGAGAATTAATATCAAAACTAAAGTTATGTTTGACGTAATACAAAGGATGATATTGAGAGTTGTTGCCTGAGGGACGTGATGAATATTTGTTGGGGAAGTAATTAATATTTATATTTGTGTGAATGAGAATTGTTTGGAATATAAATTTTTGATTTTGAAGGAATCGAATAGTTTTGTGTTTAATGTTACAGAAAGTTGTTTATAGTTTTTGTTATGAGTTATTTGTTATATTTTTTAATGAAAAACTTGACGTGAAATAAGTAAAAAAAAATTTATAATGGTTATATTAACATTTTTTTTCTGTGAGTTTATTGGATTACTGCCGTTGCTTATTTTATTTCAATGTGTATATGACACTAGAAATTTTTCTGTCCAATCGTTTTTTTTTTTGCTCCTCACATCAACCATTTTTTGCCTCTCCCTCTCTCCCTTTCATTGGTTGCCAAATCACATTCGTTTTCTCGTCGCGTTTTTCACTATGTATATATGACGCCATCGGCATTTTTCTTTCTTTTTTTTTTCTTTTTCATCTTTCTGTGTATGCTCATCTACCGAACTCTTTGTATATGTACGCGCACTATATCCACGTTCAAAAATCCCCCGGTAGCTCTCGATCCTAAAAAAATAAATCCCTCAGAGATGAGTGCATACAAAGAAAACAAAAAAAAAATAACGGCAAACGCTAGCAAATGACTACGTTGATGGATTTTTTACTTTTTACAATGAAACAAAAGTGAAAAAATGAAAAAATAAAAAACCCTTTCCAATTAGCGATGTGAAAGCTCTTCTTCTATTACAGGAAGAAATGAAGTTAAAACAAAAATTAAACAAATCGAAAGACGAGAATTATTACAACAAAATTGAAATATCAAAATCATAGTTTTCATTTCTCTATTTATTCAGACATTTTTCTTCATTCCAACCCGTCGAAGCTTAATAATTAATTTCAACACAAAAAAAAATTACTAAACATAACGACCCAAAAAACCTACAAAACTGTATTACCAACACTACACATATTTTCAGATATCTCCAAAAAAAAATAACAAAAATAAATTTAAAAAAAAACAATACACTAATTATCACAATATAATTATCCCTCCGAGCACACTAAATATACCCCCATACAAATATACATAACATGAGTATAAAACGACTACGTCAAACCCTACGACATTTCTGGTGCCAATGCGACACTGACGTATAACCAACGGCTTTTGACTAAAGATACTGTTTCCTCGTCTCTATAAGCCCATTCTCTCACTCATGATTTCGACGTGCCCATCGTCGGAGACCAAACGCAGGGGGCGAGATTAAGGGATGAATACATGTATAGACATTAAACTGTCGGTGCGGACCCACCGGCTGATTAGCATTCGAAATTGAAGCGTTGCGGTCGGGGGCGCGCCCTAACAGACGCTGAGAACGATAGACCAAGAGAGGGTGAAAGAGATGAAGAGAAAGGATGGCAATGGAGAGATGAGAGTAGTGCAAACCCTCTCTAGCGGCTAATTCACCACGATCCAGTTCACTCTCCCTCTCTCTCTCATCATTCATCTCATTCCCGCCTCTTCTGCATTGCATATATATATCTGCGCCGTTGCCCTTTGTCGTCCATCCGGTTCTGGACATTGCCAGCAACGTTGGGTGGCCTCTTCCATCCTCCAATAGGTTAGACATTTGCATTAATCGCCTCGCACCAGCGCCCTCTATATTGTACCATCCTCTATTCTATCCATATACATATGTGAGCTTATATATTATATAGTTCAGCAGTGCGTTTCGCTCTTCCTTTCTCTATCAAACATGTTGGTCTATGTATGCATAGAATAGTTGTATATGTATTTCGATATTCTACCACGAAACTGGTATACGTTTGTGTTGACAATGTTCAAGCCAATTTAGTCTCTCGATGCGTGGTGTCTGTGTGTGTGTCTTGTTACAGGTGAAATGTGTATATATGTTGATGTTCATGTGGTTCACTTTGACCTACGTTAACTGGGTTATTTTACCAAACTCAATCGTACATTTATACACTCATCATATAGTTTGGTTGGTGTTTAGTTTATTTTTTTTTTTGTTTGCTATTTTATTTTCCAAAATATTGTTGCGTTTTTTTTTTTATGTTTTATTTAGGAGCCACTCGATGATCATTGGATGGAAGAGTTTGGGACCAAGTGCTCTTTGTAGTGATAATAGAGTTGATATTTTGTGCTTTGCTTTGGGATTTTTGTTTATCGATTGCGTTTGATGTGACAATTATGATTTTGATTGAATTTTATTTTTTATTGGTTTGAATCGATATGGGTTTTAGTGCACAGGGCTTGAGAGTGTTTTTAAGGGTGGAAAATAATAAAATTTTTAATTATATTTATAGTGTGGAATTTTTTCTTTTCTTGTGAATTTAAGAGAAGGATCATGAATATAAAGTATAATGCAATGAAACATTTTTTTTTATTATTGAATTGCAACGTAAAAAATTTTGTGGTTTTTTGTGTAAGTATGGAAGAGATGGGCAAGAGAATGAGGGTTGATATTGAAACCAGCTTGCCGAATTTCCTGTGATTTCCATTTTCTATACATATACTTTCTATAGCTTTTTTTTTTTTCTCGTCGTTCTTCGTATTCAACTCCACCCACTGAGTTACCTAACCTGATGCGGTGATGCTTTTCATTTTGTGTGTGTGTGTGTGTGCTTTTTTTTTCGTACGCCGCAGGACAAAGGGAATCCTTGTGGGCGTAACCAATGAGTGTTCATGGTGTGAAATATTTTTCGTACATATTTTAAAAACAATTTTTATTTTTTTTTCCCTTTACATTTTATTGCCAGAAGAAAAATATAAAATCAAAAGCTCATACATATATAAATCTATACGTGAATACATGAATGCAATAATGTTTTCGATTGAATGATTTGGTTATTTGAATGTGTATAACAATAACTATGTACATAACAAATAAAGTTTATTGCAAATATGCAAAAAACTTTTGTGACGTTATTTAACGATCTCACGCTTGCAGTGAGCATTAAAAAAGTTGAGTGAATATGAATAATAAGCCAAACTAGTATAGAAATATATGTGTGATAAAATAAAATTAAAAAGATAAAAAAAAAAATATATAAAATAAAATTTTAAGTATAAAACTTTTTTTCAACTTTCAAATCAAATATTACACTAACTTGAGATATTTTAAAATGTGTATATTAAAATATACAAAACGCAGTAGTTATTTTTCTCTTATAACTTTATTCACGAAAAAGCGAAGATAAATAAAAAAAAATAAAAATAAAAATAGAATAGAAAAATAAAGGAATAAAAATAAAAAACATTGAGAAAATTATTGGTATCAACATAATATTAAATTCTACTCTTAGATCTATTAAATGGAAGTCTTGTGCTCGAACGAATACTATATAGACTTACGATGAAAGGAAAAGGAGCAATTTAACAGTAGATCCAATAGATAAAGCAAAGGATAGTGTTTCGAAGTTATTTCATTAGTGGATTCACAATTATATACATCAACTGATGGGTATTAGACATGACATAATGAAGTAGCAATACATATAAAAAGAAAAATACTTCCAACAGCATTGGATAAGATCATGAAGGTTATAATCGTGAACATTGAGTAGACAAAAAAAAAATAGAAGTTACAAAGTTAACTTTAAAAGCTATACTATTCCTGTTTCTATAATTAGAAGTGACATTGAGACAATTAATTAGTAGAGAGAATGGAAAACCTTCGTACTGCGAGAATTTTCGTTAAT
>JAQQBR010001834.1:5504888-5530142 GCA_030347285.1 Microctonus hyperodae
AACCCCTGCAGCACGCGCGAGCGCATGAACTTTTCCAGCGTTATATGTCCAAGCGAAAAAGTTTGGACATTTCTGTGCGGTACGCCTGTTCGCGGCACACGTCGTTGTATTCGTTGTTTTAACACGCCACGTTACAGCATACGTATATATTTATATATAATATGTATGTATGTATGTATGTATATCCTTGAATCATTTGAAATAAGTTGGTAGGCAGGACTATATTTTTTTTTGTCTGCTTTTATTTATTTTTATCCTTTGGAAGATTTCCAACGTATTTCAATATAATGATAATAATCCATGGAAAATGTCGCCTCAAGGTCTTCTTCTTGCATAATGACGCACGAAGAATTTTTATGTTTTATTTTATATTCTTCTTCTTGAGATTTTGTATCTTCGTTGCCTTTTCTCTGATCCTCTTGAACAACGAAGCAAAGTCGGATTTACATTGTGAAATATATTTACCATATGTGTAGGTATATATTTTAAATGTTAAATCTTTACATGATTGAAATAAAATGGATAATTGGAGAAATTTAAGTTATGGCAAAAAAAAATAAAAATTTTTGTTTAAAGTAATTTTTTATTTATTATAACACTTTGTGTAATTTAAAGTAATGAAATTTATATTTTAATGACGGTATTTTGTGTGATAAAATATGACCTAAAATTATTATTATTATTATTATTATATATTTATATGTAGTGCACGTTTCATAGCCATGAGAGCATTTCAAATGTTGAGGTGTCAAAAAATACGTAGAATTGTTGGGGCAATATATTTTGTCCCACTTTTATTTTATTTATTCAGTTTTATTTTCTCGATTTTTTTTTTTTTCTTTGTGAATATAAATACATATATTGTATTGAATACGTCAACTGCAGAAATGCAACATAACGCGTTTGCCGATATTTTTGATATGTATTGTGGACGATAAAATATTATAGCTATAAATAACTAGCGAGAAAATTTAAAATGCCAACGCACAATGTGGCTGAATACAGTTAATTATTGCAGTAACTCGTGGATAATTAATTGAAACAATGTATAACTTACTATTCAAAACGATTGTTCGCTATTGGTGGTTGTGGTAGATGCGATTTTAATAAATCATAATGTTTAACCGCTACTGGCAATATACAGTTTGTTTCGATACACAAAATAATAATGCATTATAATGTGTCGATGAATTTGGGATAATCCGTTATTGGCCAACTTTTTAATCTGATGAATATTCAATAGTTTATTTATCCATTTTTTTATTTCTTTATTCCACTAAATTAATTAATCCACAGTGAAAAATAATGCTGTAATTCTCGCATTAGTACGACCAGAAAATATTAATAAATACTAAATAAATAATCCGAAATTTTTCATCACAAAATTTACAACAGTTCTAGTATGAAATTAAATAATATTATAAATACTATTTATAAATATATAATTAACATTTTTACAAATTAATTTGTGTATGAAATTTATAAAAATTCATTTCTACTTCAAAACTTTTAATATAGAAAAAAAAAAATAATACGCAATCGCCATGATTTTTGTGTATAAAAATATTGCATAAGATTTTTTCTCCATGCGGTAAAATATCAATGTGTTTTACTAGTTAATAATCGAGTCGACAGTTGTTACGTGTGCAATTTTCTTTATGACAGATATGCGATATGTATTAAAAAGAAAATCTTCGTTCTTCACGAGTGATCCAGTGTTGCGAAAGCAACTTCTAGATATAGATTCACGGAGTTTGAGGTCGTGCCTCGGGCATCTCTCACGTGCGCGACAACGACTCTCTATCAATACGCGAATATCCGTTGACGTGAAATTGAAGATCAGGATAGATATAAGTATATAGTATAGTGTCTGTGAGGAATTGAATGGCTTCCACATTTCTGTTGAGAAATTGGATTGGTTATAGTTGAATGCATTTTGCAAGATATTCCCCGTTAAAATATTGATATATCTTTAAAACATATAATTTATATCATTATTTTATGAAAATTTTTTAAAAGAATCTATTCATATGGAATATTTCAATAAATTCAGATTATAAATTTTCTATTTTTTTTTATTTCTATTCATTTTTTGTGTTTTTGTTTCAGGATTACGTCAACGTGGTCCAACAGACTCACCAAGAGGAGGTAATAAATTAATTGTTGTGTATAAATTTTGTGAGTGATTGTGTTTTTTAAATGATTATATAAATATTAATATTTTCACTGTTATGACCATTGCAATTATCTAAAGTATTCATATGAATGCTTTGAAATTTATCGTTTCATGCGCACGAAGTTGAAATATTATTCGTGCATTTTGAATATATGAAAATATTTTTTTGTAAAAATATTTATATCTTTATATATGTATGAATAATATTGTGACAAAGCTCAAGATTAAAATAAAAGCAGGATGAGAAGTATTAGTGGCGGTAGAAAAATTATATAGAGTGAATGAAAAAAAAAAATATATATATAATGAGAGTTGTATTATCTCCTTTGTGTAAGATAATAAAAAAAAAATATAAAACAACATAGAGGAAATATATACTCATTACACGTTTTATTGTGTTTAAAAAATATATGTAACCCAAATTAATCGCTCAAATGTATTGGATGTGTTGGCATATTTATAAGTGGATTTTTATTTTTTTTGTTGAATTATTGGTGCATTATTTATGTAAAACCATCGGCTCTGCAGCGACTGTGCGCATGAATTTTAAAAGACTCGTAAACTTCAAAGATAGTTTGAATAGAAAATAAAAATATGGAGAGTTAGGTCACGTCGATTATGTTGGAAAAAAAAATTTTTTTTTTTATTCATGAAACTCTATAATTCATTATTGTTAATTACTGATTATAATCACGAGTTTTTTCATCATGTTAGAATGAGAATTAATAATATTTTCATGTATAGTATAATTTGTTTGCTATTAATAGAAACGTTGAAGTTAATAATATTTTTATTCTCAATTTTAATTTATTTTTGTTGCAACAATAATATTCATCCCAAATATTTAGCTCTTAAAATACATTAGTGTTTATATTTAAAAAACTTTTTCATCTCTATATATAAATTCATCATTTATTAATGCATCCAATGCTAAATCGGATTAATTTTTTAATCTTCTTCCATTCTTTTAATGGAAGATAAATAAAAAAAAAGTAAATAAATTTCAACTTCATATTCAACATCATCATCCTAATGCTGTTATACTCCCATACTACATTCATTCAACAAACATCTATTCCACTTTCGTGCATTCCAATCCAGCTCTATTTATGCGTACGTTCGTACCATTTCTCGTCACTGCAGTGAAATTTTTTCGTCAAAAAAAAAATCTCACTGTCATCACGAATTTTTATTCTACACATGGAAAAATTTATTCTTCCAAAACTTTTCGTCGACTTCTCTCCCCCTCTGTCTCTTCAAATTCATACAGCTATATAGCAGAATATAATTCCATGCATTTTATTTTTTACACCAACGTTTCACAATTAATTCACTGATTTATTTTTTTCCTCCACTAACCAACCCCTCTGTGCATGTACAATTCGTGCATAGATCGACCACACTCGATGTTTTTGTGTGTTGGAATGATAGATCATGTGGACAGGACTGTGACCGACACGGTTATATGTATATAAATACATATACACATATAGAGAGGGTGATAGAAGAGATGAATAAGCGAAGAGAGTGAAATAAAATTCAACTAAGCGAACTAGTAACCGCACTGGAGAAACATATCACACTTTCTCTCCCATTCTCTCTATCTCATTGGTCCACGCGTATCCCTCATCATTCTCTTCGTTGTGTGCGAGTGGTTACAACGTTTCAAAAACAATTATTTTACCACAAAATCGTTTTACTCCAGCACCAACGCGCTTTTTGGACAATCACTATCACAGTCCCTTTCGCCTCTCTCGTTTTAATCCCGTCTGCATACAACATCACGTCCCGGTGAATTGATGCAGTTATTTTGTTAGGATACATGGCTCGCGGTAAAATAGTTGTAGGATAAATTCGAGAAGCAGAGAATTTTATTTTAATATCATATTTTGAAAAAAAAAAAAAAAATATGTGTATAGATTTTCATTTGAAATATTGCTAAAGGCAAAATTGTCGGAGAAAAAAATATTCTATTTTATCCCTTTGTTAATCTGTAATCTCGTATACGAATGTTTCACCAATTATTTTGTTATTTCGCAGAGTATTTTTTTTTTTGACGTGTGTTATGATTAAAATGGCAACAGAAAACAGATTGCTGAGAATATATATATATAAAAAAAAAATAAAAAGATAATTGTAGTAAAGCGCAATCAATAGAAGAACGAATCCAAGTTCCAATTTCAATTACACGACTGTCGTTATATTCTATTCCCCCTGTGTCATTTCCACTATCAATTCTGTATATACAGGCAGTAGAACGATAATTATATAATTAATAATAAATAAAAAAAATATAGATGTTGTCAAAGCATCAGATAAAATGTCGTTTAAATGAGAGAAAAAATAATTGAATTGAATTACATGAATAAATAATTTTAAAAAAATATTTTAATTAACAGCTCAAGCGTTTAATTAAAGTGACAGAGGTTCCTTTGAACAAAATGTCGCTCATATATATATATATATACTACAAATATAATACATGCATGAAACCACGTTGTATATAAACCGTCACACAGTAAACATTCAAACGACAATTCGGTGAAGGATCCCATCATGCATGTCGTATGATAGCAGTACCTACTCTGCATGTACCACAACAAAACCAAATCGTGTTTTATATACAAATAATTCTTTCATTTCAATAATCATTTGTTAATTATAATTTTTTTTTTAAAATTATTTTTAAAGCGAATTTAATATGTAGTCAAGAAGTGAGTGTACACATTAAATTACAATGAAGCCAAGTTTACTCCTCATAAATGTTTAGAAATATTATCAAAGTATTTTATTATTAAATTCATTATGTAAGCACATGAATTTAAGATAAAAATAAAATGGGTTTGCATGTGAGCTTTAAATATAAAATTATTAAAAGAATATCGGCGCGTGGTGTTTTATTGCCTGAAGGTTGCTGGGATAAATTGAAAAAAAAAATCGGAGATTCCATATATGTATACAGTGAACCAATATCGTCGTGAGAATCGATATAAAAAGCCGCGGCTTTTCGGCTCGAATCTGAAAGAGGCAAATATACCACGGGGCAAAGTTCGACTGGCAGTCGAAGAATAGTGTGTTTGGAACTGTGTAAAAGGTAGAAATTTCCCCCTACATTCGAGTAGATATATATACAATATTTGCTGTAAAGAATAAAAATTGTAGCGTGAAACTGAATTCACACCCAACAAAATTTCAATTGAAAACCAGAAGGATAAAAAGAAATTCAACTTTACCTATACTCCAATTTTTCTTATTTTTTTTCTCTTCTATTCTTTTCCTTCCCATGATATTTATTTCATCATCTCCAAAGTTCCTCTATGATTTTTTTTTCTTTCTTACTTTTATTTATTTTATTACATTTCTTATATTTATTTGATTTTTGTATTTCATTTCAGAAATATTATTATACCTCATACCTTGACATATGTTTCTATGAATACATTTCAATTTACCATGCACGTGCTGTCATGAATTTAAAACCGCTGATATAATAGTTGTAAACAACAATCATCAATGGCTTCTAGACATTAGTTATCTAACAAGTTTCCACATACGTAGATTTATCTATACGAATAAATGTATAATATATTATTATATAATCAGCTTTGTTGACTTTACATATGAGAAGTTGTTATGTGGATAACTAAAGCACATGGCATTCAGTATAAACTCGTCAAAACTTTGTCCCTTTGCAGGTCTATTGAACAAATGCTTGACAGTTACTACCATATTCTACAATCACTTATGTAATATACAATACAATAATCCTTTGAGAATGCATAAAGATTTTGAGCGGATATAATTGCATAATTGAATTGCCGTGTTTTTATTGTCAATAATAATTTATTATGGTTTTAAAATATATAGCGTATGGTAAAATACAGGATTGGATAATATTGTACACCGTGTGTTACACAGACATGCTGTGTGTTATTTGTTTCTATGTTTATGTATACGGTACGCGGTTTTAACGAGAGTTGTTTAGAGGTTGTTTTGGTAATTACACTGAAATTACACTCAGCTATAGCAGCTAACTATGACCACCGTCATTCGGCCATCCAAATAGTTACACTAACACGCGGTGGTAGATGGATATTTTTTATTCACTAAATGTCCTGTTCACTATCTCTCTTTCCCGTGATAGCCACTCGCTAAATGGTCAGACACGCGTTTAGCTCATCATTTTTAATATTGTAAATGTTGGCTGTTTACTATTTTTTTTTTATGCCATCAGATACGCTTCATTTATTTATTTGATTATTTGTTTTATTTGTATAGGTATTTTCCTCGTACTCTTTGAGCTGCATTCATGGTCTATTAGACTAGCATTGAAGTGAATAAAATTAATGATTGAATGGGGAGAATAGAGAACATTGTTCGTTTTCTGATAAAACGTTCATTTATCAATTATTTTTTTTTTATCGAGGGTGAATTTTTTGAAATCATTTAATGGATTCATTCAGTCAGTATAGTCATGTTATACTTTAGTTTGTATATTTTTTTCCCCCAGTTCTATGGTTATAACATTATGATAGTATATATGGGAAATGGGCGTTATCGGTGTCGGGTTTTTTTTTTATCCACAAACGAAAACATGACGTGACCAACGTAGGGATGAAAAGAATAGATATAGAAGAGCAAAGGCCATCATATAATCCAAGTTCATGGAACGAGAAAAAGGAGACTAGAGATAGAAAGAGTAAGATAGTAGTCCCTTGTTTTTTCTACATTTTTTTTTCTCCTTCGTTATCTTTTCTTTTACACCATCGATAAATCTTACGACACTTTGCTCCCTATGGAATATCTTGCAGTTGAGCTGATTCGAAAAAATACTATGGTAGATATGAATTTATACATATGTATATACATTTAAGATAACAATTTTATAAAAATAGAAAATATCAATTGGTTTGAAATTAAAAATAAAAATTAATTAAATATGATTGAGTGAATTGAATTAATCAAATACTCGTGAATGATATTGAAGCATTTATCCCAAGCAATATTTTATTTACAATCCGTATTTGCTATGTATACGTATATATAGACAGAGTAAATTATGCATATAGATCTTGATAAACTCTAACGTATATTTGATTATCCGAAGAGCAAATGTAATATGTTCTTTAATCCCACAGTGTTTTTCAAGTTTCCTTTTATATTTGATTGGTGATGAACATCGAGGGTTATTTTAACATTCAAATATATACAAAAATATATAGTATATAAATGACAAAATATATATATAATGGTACTGATAGTGTACAACTGAAGTGAGGGTCCTGTGGGAGACATAGAGCAATCCCCTTTTTGCGAGAATCTCTCCTCAATCTCTTATCGCAAATATTTAGCGTGGCTTAACCACTCGTACCGGTTTTGGAACCCTCGGTGTTGGTTTTTTTGTTCTTCACCCTTGTTCTCATCCCGATCATTCTCACTGTATCCAGGCGTCGTGTTGTTGCACCACATGCCCACCCTTGATGTTTGACTGGCGTCAAATCGTTCGAGCACATTGTGTTTTGTGTTATGGACAAAATATTGATTTGGACTTCCTTCCGCTCAACATGAGTGGGGAAAAAAAATAAAATAAAAAGTGTCTCTGTATTTTTACTATACACGTATATACAGACTTACAAATACACACGTTTACACACTTGAATAATACGAGAGAAAGCTGAATCAGAGAAGTGGAATGAAATGACAATGTGTATTTGAGTTGTTATCGTGTGATGTATTGATGAGAAAGAAATTTGATATATGAACTTTGTCGCCATTTGTCACCTTTTCATAAATGAAAATTCAGGATTGAAAGTTGATTTTTAAAAAATAGTCGAGTATGAGGAATAAATAATGTGAACAAATGTACGAATCAAAAATTGATTAGTAAAATTGCATGAACGTGGCAAAGTGACGAAGGGAAAAAACAGATGAAATTTAAAAATCGATGAAAAACAAATTTGATTATAAGAAGTAGAACGAATGTATGTACATTTAAAAAAATATATATATTTCGTGACTGGTATAACTAAAATGCAATCAAGTCACGTGTATAAAATGATTAACTAGTTAGTGAAATAAATACATATATACACATAAAGGTATATTATTTTATGAAGTAGAAAGTTTGAAATACTAGATGTAGTTATGTATTCTACAGTTAGACGATTGAACTCGCAAATTTCTGCAGTGTTTGTACGTGTATATGTATATTTACTGTTATTGTTTGGTACTTTTATATGAATATATACATATAGTACATTTATATGTATGACTGATGGAGATCCGCCACATATATGAATATCGTAGCTGGCTTTATAGGCTTCAAAAATAATTGACCTATTTTTTTTCAGGACGTATATACGCGGTAGTAACCGGTTAAAATCGAGTTTTATCTCCAGCATTTGATCGTTCTCTCTCGTATAACTAAAACCACGAAATAAAAACAATATAAAAAAAAATATTCATCAAACAAAAAAAAATATAACCGGTGGTGTTTTATGTCAATTTGTCAAATTTAAAAGAAGTGTTGGACAAGTTTTTTTTTTTTAATTTATTGTCTCTATTCAATCGGGACGCAAACAAAAATACTTCACTATTAAAACAATAAATTTTACAACCAAAAAAAAATATACAATTGATTAAATACATTTCATCAAAAAATAATTGATAAAATATAATTATTTATGTTACTTTTTACAGACTCAAAAATTCCAATTTCTACATTACCATAATATTTATGATAAACAATCATAAATCTAGATATAACAATTTTAATTCATCATACATTAAGCCGATAATTTCCCTCGGATTATATAAATTTATTACACTGAATATTATTTTTCACATTTATGGGTCATGACAAATTTATAGAGAAAATTTTGAATCATCAGTATTAAACATATAAAACAAAAAAAATTTTTAATTATAATTAAAAAATGAATTATTAAAAAGCATTGAGCCCTAGTATACCCAGAGTAAATTGATGGCCAACGAGAATCATGAAGTGTGGACGAAAGACTAAAGCAAACGAGACGGATTGTAGACGAAATAGATCTGGGATTGGAGCTTTGGTCGTCCTCGTTTACTCAAGACGATCGATGTCATGGGATTAAGAGCAGATTAAACGTGCCTTTGGGTGGTCCATTTTGTAAGAGTTAAGAAGGACTTGGTAGGAGACAAGCATTGGTGCATATACGTTCATACACACACGGAAGGATGTGAGTATGAAAAGACGCAGTAGTGCAGTATAGTTTCCGGGCACAAGTTTCAACGCTAGGATTTTACTGTATAGGATAATATAGAGAAGTGGAGAGAAGGAGAATGTGAGAGACATTGTGTAAACCACCCCATGCACTTGAGAATTGCTGGCTGGGTCACGAGGCGCCTCATAGTCTATATGCTTCATGAAGAACCAGTAGAACAAGAAGATCATTGAAGAAAAAGGAAGACGTTGGAAGTGATGATGGAAAATCTACCACTACCACTCAAAGTGTCAAAGTGTATACATACATATATTATATTATAGAAAGAGCTGAATATAAAAAAAAAAATGAAGGAATATTTATAGATACATTGTCTTGATACTGTCGGAAAAATCAATCCACTCTCTGTCACTATTTTACACTGCATGCAGAATTTTTTAGGAGTATACAATCGATAATATGTCAGTCAAGTAAAATTAAATTTTAACAATACTCAAAGTAATTTGTAAATTAATTAAAAAATTTACAGAAGTATATCACAATTACATATCAATTTTATTTTGTGTGCAAATGCGAAATTCTTTTATATTCCATCACAGTGAGCTGGGGTATTTTGATTGTTGCGGTGTGGATATAGAAATATAAATTTGAAAATAGAAGCTGTGTCAACTCATGTGTGTACATTCAACAAGCTACACACCTATACATGCATCTGCGTGTGTTTGAGTGTATGTATAAATTTTTTATTTTCTCTGTGCAACCATAATGTCAAACAACCCATGAACGTTAGTGTAAAGTCACCAACCTGGAAATGTTCCTCCTACGGGACAAAACATTATTCGCGTCAACTGAAGTGAATATTCTTCACATGCATTCACATTGCAATATTCTTTGACTGTCTTACAGAGTGCATATGCGAATATTACAATATGATATTATACAATATTACACACTTGTTTTCTTTGCCAATAATGCAATCGGTTCGATGGAGAAAAAGAGCTTTATGCCTGATGTAATATTTGAAATTATCTAAAATGAAATGAGTGGTATCCATAATCCTTTCTCTCTAACCTCTACGATCATAAATTCACCCTTTGCTAAAGTATTCAAATCACAGCTGCTTAATTATCTTCCGTTGGAGGAGCAGATAAATATATTACTAATTACTCAGTCATATCTCAACTAAAGGGATCCATTATTTTTTGTGTAAGATTATGTATAAAAATCGACAAAGGGTAATATTAATTTCAATTAGCAAAACTGTTTATAATTCATATAAAAAAAAAGAAAATTAAATATTTCTTTATTTTAATATGAAGATCTATCTATCTATCTATCCATTTAATATCTATCCTCAACTCATCCTCATTTCCCTCTATTTGACATCGCCATAAGCATACATAGGTGCGATCGTTTGTTTCCGTACATATTACCAAGCACTTCTCTTCCTCTTCGGATGCGACGTATTATATTCACATGTACCTATACACATGTCAGGTTTCTATCGCAAAGCGTGTGTGGCCAACTTGGAATACAGACGAGACTCAAAAGCATTTGAGTATGCAAACCGTCGTCTCACCAGCTTCGATATGCCGATATTGTTCGACGTCGCCTTCGCTGTGGTTTTTTTTTCTTTAACCTTTCTCCTTTTTTTTTTTTTATTATTTTTTTCGTTTCGTTTTTCTTCCTATTTGCTTTCTCCTACTTTACCTATTCTCTTTCTGGCCTGTTGCCATTGTGGAAAATTCTCTCGTATTTAGATTCCAAACGTTTGGCTGTTTACCACAGACACATCTATCGCATAACAGTCACGCTTATACCATCTTAAACAATATATATCTATAGATATATATATGTTGATGTATATAGAAACTTATATACAGTGGTATAGAACTGTGTGTCGTCTGCAACGGCATTTAAGTGGATTTCAGTAAGCCGGCTTTCCTATACTACTTTGCTATCCGACTCCTAGCACTATACTGACGCAACTAATTTGGGATAAATTCATCTGGTGAACTCTATGTGTGTGTAGGTGAACCGTATGTTGGGGCCATTGCCACATCAGCTAACTATAAGGAGAGTATAGTTAGTTTGCGGTAGGTTTAATTTATATATTCAAGCCACTTGAATGAAAATCGTGTAGAAAGTTATGAAGGGGGACGAGTGTGACTTGATCCGTTGATGTATGTCTCCATAAAAGAAATTTTCTTTTCTTATAAGTCTATGTACGTTCTTAATCTTCAGATTGACGGATATATATAGAGGAGGAAGAAGAAGAATAAGACGAAGAAACTGGGGGAAGAGAAGAAAAAAAAAAGTATGAGACTGAAAGCAAAGAGGATGTAGAAATATATATTGGATGATAAAAAGCAAAGAAAAGAGACAAAAGTTTTTGTTTATTCGTGTTGGAGTTTTTGACTTTGGTATATCTAGATGGAAGAGGAGAAAGGAAAATACAGGGAGAACCCAAGACGGGAAGAAAAAAAAATAAAAGATATGAAGAGTGGCGAGGGGGGTGAAAAAAAAATATGCCACAGGCGAGTTTTGGTAAAGAAAAGACATGCAGCCGCACATATGAATTGGAGTTATGGTTGAGGGGTTGAAGATGACACGTCCGGATATATGTATGAAAGAGACGGCGAGGGAATTGTGGGGGTTGGAAGTTACGTCGCGGTGTGAGTTGAGCTTGAAGCCAAAGGTCGCTGCTGCTACTGCCTGGCTGCATACATATTTTATGGAGCAATCACCGCGCAACCCTTATCTGCAGTTTGTTCAGCTCTCATGTTCAGCTCTCTATTTTCTCTTATGCTGCATTCGTGCGCGCTTTGGCTTTGGATCGTTAAACAAAATAAGCTCTCAAAATATATCAAATGCCAAAATCATTCATTAATAAGTATCAACCTCAATCTTTAATCTTCTATTGTTTACTAAAGTTTTTTTTTTGTTTCCTAGTGCAACGGCTTTATTTTTAATTAAATTCCACTTTGTTGTCTTTCTTTGAGTTGTTAGTATGAGAAAAAAGTCAGGTACGAATTTGTAAAGTTGAAGTAACTCTTACTCAACGAAGTAAAAGAGAATGGATATAAATTTATACATTTACTTTTTTTGTTTTACTTCGACATCTCCCTTTTTTCTTTTATATCAAAGCGAGTTTCAGTCGTGAAAACGTAGGCGCATAAACGCGTAGAGCAGAGTATATAGGCCATAAAGAAGTATCAGAAGCAATAGGTTGTGGTGATGTTACTGTGTAAAAATTGTGCACGAATGATATTACCTCGTTTTGCGATACGAAAAAAGTTTTATCACAATTTTTATTGATGGCAACTCGACGAGGCGCGAATTTTATTTTATATAAAATATATAACTAAACATATAAAAGCACATTTATATTAAATTTTACCATTATATTTTGAGGTAGAAATAATATGAAGCTGATAATGTTGATAATTGGAAATGAATTTTAATTACAATCACATGAATCTGTTCTAGTTTAATTAACCACCTAATTGTCTCTGCACGAACAGAATGTTAGCCAAGTATGGAACGACATTTTGCTCCTTGCAATTGTGATTCACTGTGGGTGTCTATTGGTACTTTATAACAGGTACATAGCTTTATCTAGATTTATAATCATTCGAAATGAGAATTCAATGGCCAAAATTATGTGCACTTGTTATATTTCATTTTTACTTCATCTTTAAAAAATAAATAGTTTTTTAAACTAAAAGAAACTATAAATAAATAAAACTTTAAACCATGTACTTCATTGTTTTTATGAGATGGAAGAAAGGATTTGAAATATTGTCGTGTACCGTTATTATTATTGCATCGAAAGACATTTTTATTCTTCTCATAAAATATAAATTTAAGTATTTCATTTCATGCGCATGTGCGTACATGAGATATTTTTCTTCTCTTTGAGTGTGCAGTTATGTCAAAGTAAAAGTAAAAAATCGTTGTCATTTACCAAGTATATACAGATATATATATATATATACATATGTAAGAATATAAGAATGAATGTGCTCTATGAGTATGTAATATGCATGAAAAAGTCGTGTGTGGGGCGTGGAACGAGTTCCCTTGGTAATCGAGGCACTGAATGCAGGAATTAAAACGCAATTTTCCTGCACAAAGGGGACAGTTTACACCAATCTCTTTTTTCTGTTGGTCCCTCGTTTTTATTTTTTCTCTTTAGTCGGGGGTGTCCCCGTAACTAGTCTACATGAAGTGCATGTTGGTGCTAACGGTAACGGTCGCAGCTATACTCGTTGGTAGTATACCAGAGACGTGAACAATATCCCTCTGGCGTTTGCTTAATAAAGATTTGCCAACGTTCTTTTGTTCTACATACTGCTACTATTACAACTACTACTACTACTACCAACTACTGTTACCATGATTCATTTTCCCTCACGCCGCAATATACTTCATGACGGTGTATAAAAGTGCAACCACGTGCGTTAAATAAATTTTATTTACCTTTTATTTTTTGTTTTGTTCGAAGCATTTTCACTCGTTTTCTCTTTGGTTTGACGACGATTTTCATTTTTTTCTATTTTCAACATGATTGTTCCCTTCCTTCACAACTTTACCGACACTGGTATCAAAGAGTTTCCGATCCATTTATATTTTTTAACCGTCAAGGCTATAAAACTTTTATCGAAGGCCTTCGGGGCATTCGATGAACGAGCAGCGAAGTCTTCTGTTCTGCTTTTTCTCGTGAAATTTTTTTTTGCTGTTATACCCTTTCGTTCTATTGTTTTTTTTTCCTTCACGGCCGTCACTTTCCTTCATAGGGTGGCACATTCTGGCGCCCTCTTCTTGCGTGTCTGTACTTCTTATATCTACCTACAGATATGTGTCGGGTTTTATATAAGAACGTAAATCCTGATATAGCCATAAATTTTTTTATCTTGAATTATATGATATAACAGTAGCTACAAGGGTGATATTGTTACATCTGGTAAAGAGCCGACACACGTGCGACCATTTTTTCGATGCAATTTACTATAAAAACTCTGAATAAAAAGTTTAATTAACTCAATGAGAGGAACTCACACATGCAGATAATTACCGGAGACACTTATCGAAATTACCTACTTATTATTGTTCCTTTTTTTTTTTCTTTGTTTTTCATTTTGTCTCGTAATGACACACAGCATGAGAGTAGGTGTGCACCATCAACGAGAAAGTCAACAATTTCACGATTGAATCGAGTGCGGGATGGAACCGATGGTGAAAGAAACAGTACGACATTTAGAGGGGGCAAGAGGAAACCAATTAACTAGTACGCGTGGGTGGCTGCCAGCCAACGTAGTTGTTTCCTAATTGTCGCGTTGTTCGAATACCAACCAACCCACTTTTGTGCAGAAAAGCTTCTCGTTGCTCCAGTAACGAAACTCTCATAAAATTTGCGACTTGCATACTACATTTCTGCTTCACAACACATTCAATAAAATATTCTACTACATATACACAATACTTGACCTTTCGCAATATTATTATTCCAAGAATTTTTAATATTGATCAAAAAGATATTAGCGATTAAAATATTAATTTAAAATTAATGCATTCTTATTATTCAGTATTAATTTCCCTTTTTTTTTTTCTTAATTTTTAATTTTGATTTATGAGTATTTGAATGACTCTCGAAGGCGTCTGGCACTGGCACTGTCACCCCATCTTTATTTCGGCATTCATCCATGACATTTTTGCGCTCACAAAGGAACGAAAGGAAGAAGAAAAAGAAGCCACCATTAAATCCCCCCTCCTCTATACTGCTGCCAACCTCCCAAAGACCAATTTCTTAATCTAATAATTGGTCGAGCGTGAAGCAGGGATAACCATAGCAACCGGCAAGATAGAAAATCATGATGGGAAAGCTGCGGCTCGATAAAGCCCAAAAGCTCTTTTGCTGGTGACATGAAGTGTGCACTTGTTTTTTCCTTAAGTTAAATACATTTCAGTGATTTTCATGTGTATATACATATACAACAAAATATTATATGTATAAAAGAACATTCTCATATCCACTTTGGCATATAGCTAGTGAAATGACCCTGTGTCTTGTCTTGGCACGATATAAGTTGTCATGGGAGGGTGTAAAAATGGATAACCAGACGACATAAACTGTGTATATATATATGCATTTGTCTGAGTGTGGGTAAATGTGCGTTTCTATACGGTAAAATATCCGGAACGAAATATCCGTTGATAGAAGAAACTCGGTAAATTTACGAGGGACCATTGGATATAAGAATGAAACGTTCTTTTCTAGCGTTTTATGGTAAACGACCACTAAGACGAGATGCGAGTCGAAAATTTCCATATCGAATTTCATGAAATATTTCATATCTCACAAAAGGCGACTATTTAAATGCAATCCATTGTAGAAAATGTACGAATGGAAGAGAAACTAATGTAGAATGATAGATGAATGATATATATATAGTGAGTGATAAGTATTAATAGTAATTGTAGTTGGACCTGGTAGAGAAATGATGAAGAGCAAGATTTAGGATTGTCAAGAGAATGAGGATGAACTCGAGACATCAGGAAATTGTGCAGGATATATACGATGATGGCTGAAATGTCGATTGGTAGCCCACAGGGCTTTTTGTTTTTTTCTTGAATTGAAGCTTGCGCCAACGATCACGATAACCTTATCGTTTATGACTTGAAATAGTTTTGATAGTTTCGAGACAAACCTCGAAGTAATTCTACCCGATCTCTCGCTCTCTCACTGCTTCAAGCACAGAATTTTCTTCATAACATTCAAGGGGTTCAGAATCTAATTAGATCCACCAACAACTATAGATATAATCTTCAGATGCATAAGAGGCTATTTGATAATCAGGTGAGAGTCGAAGTCAATATCGTAGACAAATTACTTTGGTTTAAACGAAAATTTCGTTATCAAACTTCTTCACTTTCGTATTTCAGAATTTTCAAAATTATTTTCGTCTTCTTTTTACTTCAAGTGACTACAAGTTGATAGCGATTCTTCGTGGTTGAAAGGGTTGATTGGAAGGTTATAAAGGGTCAGATACCAAGTTGAGAAAGTACGTCACCATGGATTGTTAGTGAACATTCAGAACTTTCAACTGACAACTATACATGGTATGGTCTCATAAAGTTCTCGCGAAATGTTTCTCAGGTACTATATCAGCAGATGCCTTCTCTATGTATCCGTAACATGGATTTTTACAGCGTTGACCAGACGCCATTTGCTCCACCTAAATCTATTTCTTCCACTACGTACGTATATAGATCGATAAGTAGATAGATTCTTTTCCTTTCTGAAATATATATTTTTTTCTTCCTCTTTTCAATTTTATTTCCTTCTTTTCTATCGTCGTTTCCTCTTCCCGTCTACACCAGTCGAACCACGTGATCCAGAACGTGTACCCCGTCACGATCGAGTGACTCAACGATAAATGGAAGCGAGAACGTTCATCCAACCAACCCCTACTCATTCATTCACTAACATCACCACCACCACCACCACCACCACTAATACTACTATTACTACTACTAGTAGATATTACACGCATTCCCAACTTAACGACTTACATGTTACCGATTTTATTGATTATAAATTGAAAAGCAATGACGCTTGTTACATGTACAACTCAGCGCTATATATTTGTGCTGATTTCTTTTGGTCCAATAAGTTGGATAAAAATTCATCTACAGTTTTGCCCCTTTCAATTTCTCTCCAACTTCATTTCACTGAATATATGTATATCTTTATTCTTAGAGTTTTGTGCGCATCAGGTCCAAGAGTTTGCTCCAGGCGAAAACGAACGTGAATTGAATTTTCAATAGTATAAAGGTGGTGGCTGTTGGTATATACGTTAGATTCGTGTACTGCATACCACTGCCATTCATTGCATCCATATAGATTTGACCATTTGCCAAGTAAATCCCAATCAGATTTCAAAATTACGTGTATACGCGCCTCAATGATCCATTACACTCTATATCCATGTATAAATCCCAAATATTTCCCTAGTATTTTGCATATCATAACAGAAAAAAAGCTGTTTCAATAACATATACATATTGTAAAATAATTGATGAAATAATTATCAACTACTATTAATTCTAGTATGTCATCCTGTGGTATTTGAATAATTATAGATAAATTTATCGTGTATGCCGAGATGGACGGAGTAATCTAAAGCTTTCATTCAAGCACAATTTTAGGAAACTATAGGTGAATATGGCAGTGGTGGCTGCAGCCCCGGACGCAGTCTCGTAATTCGTTTAGTCCCACTGCTTGAAGATTCATCGCCCGTGAGATATTCACATCCCCGAGTACGGCAGCCGCACGTTTACCGTAGTCTGATTGTAAGATCGAAATGAACCAACTCTCTCCTTCTCTATCCATACATTCACACGAGTCTCTCTGATATTCTATCTTGGTCTGTGCATTCGCACTCTATTTCACTTTACCTAAAGTCCCTCCCATCGCCATCAGCATCACCACCTGGTGAGTATATGTGTGCTAATGTCACCACGTTCACATTGCAAAATCGTAATTGAATCATGGTGGAAACTACTGGGAGACTATTGATTGTATACCTCAGGAATATCCCAGTTGTCGAGAAACTGTCGCAGCACACGCAAGATTTGTGGTATTAGTTTCAATACATTACATCTATCAATATTTTTTTTTCTTGATTGTTTCGGATGCTTCATCATTTATTGGTTCATGAATCAAATAAAATTGTTTATTTAATTTGTTTCACTTGATGGATTCGAAAACTTTGTCATATATCATTGGAAATGAAATGAAGAATACTTGAATAAAGGAAACCAAGGGTGGCCTTAATTATCTGGACAATTCATTTCACTGTGTTCCACGGAAGCGTTGGCTTTTTCTTGCAAGTGTTTCTCTTCTTCTGGCAGCTGCAACAATGACCAACTCCTTTCCGTCTTCTTTTTGTCTTGTTGTTTTTCTTTTCATTTTTTTTACTTTCTTTCACTTTGCCTGCGGAGCTTTTACTTCTTGCCTAGCTAACGAGGATGCTTTAAAATGTTTCTTTTTTGTTCCTCTAATTTTATTTGTTGAAATCTTGCCAGTGAAAGAAATGCTTTCAAATTGCTTAGCTATTTTTTTTTTACAATATATAAGTATATGTTTTCATACAAATATATATATACGTGCATGCAAAATATACATTTTCTCTCAAGCGCTCTCTGGTCTTGTTATGGAAAAATTTTCTAATGAGATTCTATAATATATTGTTATAATTTTTTTTATGCTTTAACCGTTTATGGTGGCTTTAAATTTGAAATGAATTTCTGGAATTTATATTTATTCTGCTATGCTTCACACGGAAACATCTACATATATATCTACATACATGTGTATCTATATAAAGACTTTTATCGTTGCTCTTCATCAAGATTCTATGCGCGTCTATATATTGTGTTCATTCAAGCATGTGAGTTAGATACTAACGTTTTAACTTCAAAGTCATTTCAATGTAATGTAGATATAATCTTTGCCTTTGTGCGAATATTTCCTTTTATGTTGATGCGGTATTTAATTGCATTCGAAAGTTGAAATTGAAACTAATATTATTTTAGATAAAATCCAATGAAAATTCGAGTAAAAAATTTTTCAATTTTTTTTTCATCACTATACTTTTATATAATATAACCAGGTATCACGATGTGATCATAATCGGGAGTTTATTCAAGAGCAAGATTGATAAGTGTATTTGTAGAAATTGAAGGAAAGATGCATTTTTTTCGTCTTCATACATGTACATTTTATTGACTAGCTCATTGCTGAGTGCACTTGAATCGAGAATCAGAATCGGAAATCGGGAATAAACTTTCGAAAAGCGGAAACGGTTCGTGGCGGAAGCGATGAGTGATCGTCCGTCCAACAATGGGACTCAATCAGCAAAGCGTATTCATGGATGAATCGTTTCGATTATCCGGTCGCTCGCGAAATCATTCATCTTTCTCTGCTCCATTCTCGCGAACATCCACTTGCATTCTCTCATTCTATTTGCGTCTATTTAACAGGTGCACTGCACGCATTCTTGTTGCATTGCGCGCTTCAATAAGTAACACCATTCAAATAGATTTAACACGTTGACCAACCAACGTTTTGCGTTAATTTCTCTACGCCTTGCCAACCATTTCAACGATGTTACTTTATAATAGGGTTTCGATTAAGATGCAAATTTCTCAGCCACTTCTCGTTACTTTCTCATGCATTTTCACCGTCTCTTTGTCTTTATTTCTTTAGCACCATCAATTTAACACAATAAATAGGATAATATTAAATAAAACCGCAAATAGTTTTAGTTGCTTTGAAGCACGTAGTTGGGTTTCATGCTGTTTATGGTAACGAAAGAGTTTAATTCTCATTTGAGAAATTGTTATTAAATTCTGTCTTGTCGTCGCTCGCTTAATCTATTCATCTTCCAACTAAACTGCAGACCAACCTCCACTCCTCTTCACTGCTACTCATTTCCTCTTATCTTTTATCCACTTTTATTTTTTATACATGTATACATATACACATATTTTTTTTTTTATTATCTCCTTTACTCTCACGTCGAGTGCTGGCTACGAAACACATTTATCCAATAAACCCAAGCTAGTTTTCTCTTCACCACATCAGCATCATCACCACTACCACCACCCTCAACATACTAGTCACGTTATTCCATTACATTTTCAAGTTTACAATATTCATTTATCATTTTTGTTTTAATAAAACTTATTTTGCTATCAGTTTTGAAAATTTTTCCCAACCATGAATTTTCCTCATTTAATATCTAGAATAAATGAATTTAAATAACATTTCCCCGGCAAATATACAGCAACAAATAAATATATTCTATTGCCAGACAGAACACTAGGTATATTAGATATTTGTTCATTTTATCGTTGCCAAATTTCGGAATTTTTAAAATTACTTTCCATTGTTATTCCAAGTAATTTACATAAATTCACTGTCACACATTGTGTCAAATGATTGTATGAGTGAATGTTATACAAGACAAAGAAAGCAAATATATAAAGTATCACCTGTATGTGAAGTCATTTAATGGAAACTAAAAGCTTTCAGAACTTCGGCCGATGGCTCCTCTTTCACCTCTATGCTGTGTCTACTTACAGCTAATGCAAGACTAATTGACTTAAACTTTCATTCTGCTTCCACTTCCTCTCTTTCTCCAATGCCTCTATAGTTTACTAACTCTCCCAATCACTCCTCGTCTCACCACCTTTTTCGTCAAAAATGTATGTATATATATTTTGTCGCTGATGCTCCAACACCATCAGGTGACAATCATGAGAATTCATCCACCTTGTGTTACTTAAATTACCGTCAGCTTTTATCGATCAGTAATTTTTATTATAATTTTTTTTTCTGATATGCATTAATAATTTTTGAAATATATTTAACTGACAAAATTCTAACGCGACTCAAGAGCAATGTCATCATTATCGTAAAATCCTCACTTATACACTACTTTACTACTTTGCATTTTCAATACTTTAAACATTCATTAATCACACTAGCTTATGCCTATCAACATCAATCAAACATTGAAAGTTTTACATAGCAGATAAAATTTATCATCGTAAAACTTGCAGCATTTACATCAAGTTTTGTACAACGGTGTTCTTCGTAAATGAAGTTTGAAATATGCATGTGTATGTTTATATAAACACTCAATCAGTATCAAATACTAGCATTGATCTCTACGAATTGATCGATATGAAATTCTATGTGTTTTATTGTATAGAAATATAGCACGGAAATTTTTTTATACATTTTTTTTTGTGATAAAAAAAATTAAAGAAATAAAAAGGATTTGAAAGAGGTTATATAACAACAGGGAAAATGCATTGCGTATTGGAAAACGCTAAATATTGGCTCGTAACACCCGTAGCGATTCATGTGTCATTCATTTTATTGGACTGCCCGGGTTATAAGGGTACTGTACTATGTCCACCTATTTCACTCGTTCTCTCTTGCATTTAACTTTTTTTCTCTCTGTTCTGGGGTTTTCGATAGAGGGTAACGCAGTATCGTACAGTTGAATCCCATAAGCGTACACCCAAAAATGCCAAAACTTTGTAACAATCCATAACAATATATATACATATTATGTATCTATATAAAGTATGTGTATATATAAAATTGTGTTCAGGTGGAAAACTCTGATAAATCATGTGAATTAATTGCATCGCGAATAAATACGATATTAAAGTTGTTGGACACTGCAATCGCGATTGAAATTATTGAGTGGAAATAAATATTAATTAATCAGAATTCATGATTTATAAATGATTAATGACAAATTTTATTTATCGGTATAAATATTTTATCTTGCAATAAAGAATTATTTAATCTTCCCTTTTAAAACTTTATCCAAACATTCTATAAAAAAAAAAAATATACATCTGTAAAAACATAAAACAAAAAAATAAGAAATATAAAATTAGTTAATATCAATACAAATAAATAATAATAATGATGAATAATAATGAAATAAAAAAAATTCAATGAAATCATAACACACAGTACAATTATTATTTGAGATTTGTATGTACAATACAAAAGAATAATAAATTTGTAGAATATTCAAAAAGTTTTCACCGCAACTAAAGAGGTCACGTATTTATCGATAAAATGAATTCGAAGCCAAACGCATTGAATAGAACGCTATGAATGAAACTCGTTGACACGGAAGGAGGTCGATAATGAAACTTGAGTCGAAAGATTTTAGCCAATATGGAATGTGCAGTTTATCGTGATGCAATTGGAATTTTCCTGCCTCGACGACTGTTCTTCTTCACGAATGAGACATCACATTCGATCTCTTTATATTATATATTATTATGTATATATATATGTATTTGAGAGTTTCTCATTTAAGTATAGAATAGAAAAGGAGAAGACAACATAACGTCGACGCGGGTGTGCTTGTCAAAGTTCGTTTTCGAACTATAGAGCCGAAACTAATACAAGTTCTTGAAAGCAGCAAGACCGAGGATAACCTCGTCGCCGCGTGTACACGAACTCGTTGCTGAGAAAGATATAATACAAGAGGGTGGAAACAGTATGGCAACGAGTAGTTTGGGCAGATGTGTCTTGGATGTATATCACGAAATTTGTTCCACAGTCACGTCATTGGTTCTACAGTTCCAAACCTCAAAAACAATTTATTGATTGTGCACTCAATTTACATATAATATAATAAATATAATAAAAGTAAAGTACGTTAAATGGAAGGCGAGAAAAATCAGATTCGACGAATTATTTTTGATGTATATTAAAAATCGATAATCTTAATAATAACTTGGCAACCGAGAAAAAGAGTAGAGAGTAAATAGTTTCCGCACGGAATATGAACGTGAACGGAATAATAATTTAAGATTGCTGATTTTTTTTTTCTACAATAATTCCGTTGAATATTTATTTATCTACACTAAATTTGCGTAATTTTTTCTATCTCTTCCTCGAATAGGAAATAAATTTTACGTATTAAATTATTATGTTTGTCACTGCTTTGTCATAATTTTAATTGGATTTCTATACCCATAAAATTGCGATGCAATAAACTACTATACAATTTTTTCACTCGAGTCTACCAATTAATATAATTACAAAATTATAACGAAACTCTCATTTCAATTATGATAATTATTGATAATGTAAAAAATGCACAGTCGCTCATGTAACTTATTTATTTATTTAAATACAAAAAAAAACTATCATGAGGAAATTGAATATCATACAGAGGATGTATCGTGTGCATTTGATGACACACGTGCTCCACCCTTACGATTTAGTTGTCAACCATGTCAGAAATGCCAATATATATTCCAAGAAGTGTCAATATAAGGCGCACAAGTCATCCAATCGAGAAAGTTTTGTACGACGGAAAACGTCATCTCTACCATCATATAATATCAATCTGGGTTATATGCGATTCCGGGGAACATAAATGTCATTAAGTTTCGACATGCTCATAAACTAGATGGCAGGAGCCTATCGCTATCTAACCAGTTTTACTTCCGTTTACTATCTATATACTCTCTCTCTTTCACACATGTACATATCATACATACATAGATGCATATATACTGCCATATATCTATTTATCTATCTCTATAAACTTGTGTGTACATCCATAATCATTATTTTATCAGCTGAATACTCTTGCGCATTTTCACTATTACAGTGTTCCAAGTCGGATATTTGAAAATCTCAGGTTTCTTGATAACAAAAGTTAAGCACACTTTGAAGACGTATGACAAGAGAGCTTGAACTAAAGCATCATCAGCGGAAGTAAAGTGAAAAATAAATCGGAAAGAAATGAATATTACAAATCAATGCTGATATTTTTCTCATCGCGACTCAATGAATATCTCAAAATAATTGGATGACCTCCAATGTGTTCGTGTCCTCGATTGCATCATCGTTGACGATAATTGTAGAGTGACGAACGACTGAGTGCCGCAAACTGTTCGGAATACAGCTCACGTATATAACCTATATAACGTTGGTTTGGTTGTTGTTGTTCGGGGCGTCTCGTTAATAACAGTCGCTCGAACAAGCATTGGGCCGCGTGGCTTGAGAGCTTCACAGTGGTAAATGAGGAAGCGGGCAATGCGGTAAAGCTCTCTGTATCTATATGTATAATATGTATAAGTACACTTTGAAATGTGTATGTAAGGTTGTATATGTTTGAAGTAAAAGAGAAAACAATTGCCATCAGGTGACTCGTTGATCTTTCACTTCAAGCTTTTTTTCACCAACTATTCAATACAAAATAAACCAGGAAAATAATGAAGAAAAATAAAAGTATTAGTGCACAGTTGGAACATAAAGTTATCCAACACTAAGCAACCCCGCTTCGTACACTTTAACTGAAAAAGTAAATTTTTTATTTATTTGTTTTTTTTTTTACTTTTCATTCTTCTCTTTCAACATACATTCTAACGGTATTTCTCTTTTCTTTTATTAAGCTACCTCGTAAAATATTCACTGGCTCTATATCCAAAGGAATCTGACCTGGCTTACCAGCATGAGGATCAGCATTATAAAATGAGCAAAAATAAAAGGAAAAAAAAAAGAAACTTTTAAGTGAAAAGAAAATGTTTTCATTGCGAGTTGCAACCTCCGCTGTGTATGCGGCTTTCATTGCCATGCTTGACCCAGTATCCCGCCTGTTAAATCAACCCTTATATACCAGCAATTTAGACACACAAACACACTAAAAGACACGTGAGTTCAATAACGCACCAAATTACATCTTATCATGAGATAAATTTAATCGTAAAAAAAAATTATGAGACAATTTTATGTAAAAAAGATTCTATGCAAGCTCGTTATTTATTGAGTTTGCAAGGGATGTTTCTTCAGAAACATCCCTTGGGAATTATTAAAAATTATATTGATATAAGACACAACAATAAATGCCAACTATTTCAATAGAACAATTTTATTCCAACTCATTTTATTGAAAATATCCTGGGCCTATATCTAAGCCACTTTTGAATTTTATCCCGAGATTTTTTATTTGAAATACATACTTATATCGATATGCGTGGCCTGTGGCCAACAAAATAAATTCGTGTGTTAACCTTCATACCCACATATATAAATCCATTTATGCATACACTCTACAGATGCATTTTACGTTTTCGCTATCTCTTCTTTAGTATTTTCCATCTATTTTTTTTTTATTCTATACTTTTTATTTTTTTATACTATTTTCTTTTTTACTTTCTCACTCTCTTCGCTTCTTCTCTCTTTCAATATATATGCATATATAAAACACACATACATATTTATTTTTACATTCATTGCAATCACTGCAGAATGCA
>JAQQBR010001834.1:5536247-5554229 GCA_030347285.1 Microctonus hyperodae
TTTTTTTTTTTTTCGTCGTTTAGTCAGCGAAATTCTAAGTCGAATCAAAGATTGGCAGATAAACGAAAAATCTCTTGGAAAGTTTTCTCAAGAATTTCTTCTGTATTTTTTGCATTATTTTTTTTCTCATTTTTTTTTGTTTTTATATACATCAAAATAACTGATATGAATCGAGATATTTGAACACAGTTTTTGTACGAATATCCAATAACCAGTTATATGACAAATAAAATAAACAGAAGGAAAAAAAAATTATTTTTTGATTTTATCTGTAAAAATAATTTTTTTCATGTTTATTAAAATATAATAACATTAAAATAAATTGTTAAATTTATTAGGCAGTAAATATATTGTTTGTTATTTATTTTAATATACAGTGGAAAATAAATTGAAGAGTTATACGAACAATGTTGAATTATATATTCACAAGAGACTTGAAGAGAAATATTGATGAAATGACAAGTAAATTGATTGACAATATATAATAATATTACTAAATATATTGAGGTCGAGATATTTACAGATACGTTGGAATTTATTTATTCACAAAATGAAATGAAGAAAAAAAAAACTCTTTATCATCTGTCGCAAGCTAATAGTATTCCTGGATGTATATGAAAAAATATTCCAAGCATGCCAACGTTATTGGACTATCGATTTTCATTCTCTGTTGTAATATACAGATCCAAGTTTGCGAATGAGAATTTCCTGACGGATACGCACGTAAGTGCACGTCAATATACACATAACACGAATGAGAAACATGCGTGCACTTACGAGCCATCAGTTCATTTGACTGAGAGATGTCAAGTTCGATAGCGTCACTAATTTTCCTGAACTCTCATATAAAGTTATATTATATAAATATTCCGATATTCCTTTATATGTATATTATATTTTATATCAGTGAGTAGGTAAATAATTCAAATAGAGCTTCAGGCTATACTAATAAATAAATAGTATATTCTTTTTATAAATAAATACTGCTACTGCTATTGACGGAATATTTTAAATGTAATTACTGCATGATGAATAATTTATTTACAATTTTTTTTCTCCATTTCTCTATGTTTTTATTTTATTTTATTGAACGTATAAAAAGCTATGTAAAAGGAATTTTCATGATAAATCTATAATGTATTTTACTTTGAAATAATATTTATTTATTTATTTTTTTTTATTGCCATCTATTTCGATCCATTAGCCTGAATCGACCGTGTATATTTGCATGTGTATAATGTGCGTTCGTGTGTATTGATAGATATGTGGAGATATATAAAGAAAGGAATATAAGCTACAGGTGCGAATGAGATAATGTATAGAGAAGTGACGTTTACAATAAAATTCAGATAAAAAGCTTTCAGCATGAAGAACCAAAATAGAAATTGAGGAATAAAAGGGGGAAAAAAAGTGGGTGAAGATTGAATGATAAGTGACGACGAAGTGAAATGTGTTGGAGAAAAAAAAAGAAGATGAGGATATAAAAGTAGAGTAAATCTGTAAAAAAAAAAAAGCTTCATCTTCAATGATAGCGATCTTCATAAATAGAAACGTAAAATTGAACGTGGAAGATAAAATTGAATGTCGGGGTCATTGATTAGTAAATGAATTTGAAGATTTTTTAGTTATTTTTCTTTATGTCTTATATTTATTTATTTTATTTTTTCGCTTTATTTAGGCGACTTGAGTTTTTCTTCAAACACCCTCGGATGGCCACGGAGCATTTGCATTTAAAAAGAATCATCCGCCTTTCATTCATGGTGGGCGAGGGGTTACGCTGAAATATTGGAAGCTGTCTAGCGTGTGCCACCGTATTTATATCGGTTTATTCCTCTCTCCATTTTCTCTCATCCTCTTTTTATACTCAAACACTGTTGGGTATATAGAACATTCGCCATTGATAAACGACAACCACTATATTACCAATAAATCTTGAACAGATTAAGTTTGCTTCAATTTGAACTTTGCTACTCTACATTCACCCAAAAAAAAATAATAAATAAATAAATAAATACACGAAATAAAATAAAAGGGCCGATAAATATTCGATAGAATAAAAATAAAAAAAAAATAAATAATCTACTGTCGAATTATTTTTTAAATTAAAATTTTTCACCGTGAAAATATTTTTAATAATCAATAAATTCGATTGGATAAATTTGTGTATATAAATTGCTTGGTGTATTTAAAAATAATGTTTATAAATTTAGATTTGTATATAAGTATAAAAACGTTTTACACATTTGAAATTGAAGTGAATCGTTTCCATGTGGGTTTATCCGATATAACTTCGTTGAGGAAAAACGGGTTCGGCTTCCTCGAGATAAACGTTGACGGTGTAATATACGGAAAGTGTTCCGTCAGCATGGATTAATGGATGTGGCCCAGTGGAACGATTCTCTGCCTGTTGGTATATATAGACGAGAATAAAAAAAATCCAGAGGATATTTCGAAGGAATTGTGAGAGCCGAAGAGTCTAGGAGTAATAACGAAAGAAATAAGAAATAAAAATAAAGAAAAAAAATCGAGATTAGTAAAAAAAGAAATGGAGATGATAATAAAAAAAAAATAGATGATTGCACATGGCTAATCTTTTTTTCTGGTGACTCGATACATACACGATGTCATTGGAATCAAGACGATTGGACGCATTCATGCGTTGGTAGAATGGTGG
Source organism: Microctonus hyperodae (assembly GCA_030347285.1). Lineage (NCBI taxonomy): Eukaryota > Metazoa > Arthropoda > Insecta > Hymenoptera > Braconidae > Microctonus > Microctonus hyperodae. The sequence continues at coordinate 5,538,922 of JAQQBR010001834.1, forward strand.
ATTTTTGTAGGAAGATATATACGGTCTCAATAGCGAGATCTCATTTGCTTATTGAACTATACATTTGGAACCTTGATCATTATTGGGATTTGCATCCCTCTATTGTTATGTGAAAAAAAATAAATAAATACAGATAAAAGAAGAATTTTATATTTATTTATTTTTTTCATTTCCGTCCGATGGAATAATTTTATTAATTGAATTTATTTATTTTTTTTTTCGTTTGTTTTATTATTCATGTGTCTATTGACGAAAATAATCCAATGGAATATTCTGAAGATTTTTCCTGTATTCACGCAAGCTGTCCGTTCATTCAATTTTTTTTTTGTATTATTTATTTTTTTTTCATTTCTATTTCTTCGCACTTCTCCGAATACATGTATAAATATATATCTATGTTGTTTCTCATTTTAGTCGAAGAGAGAAAATATATTTCAACAGCTTGTGAAATACAGTCCCGGAGGAAATGAAAGAAGCGTTCGCGCTCGAGTTAAAACCGATAAAAGGCTTGGGGAAGCCTCTTTCTATTTTTCTCTCTTACTTTCATTCAGTCTTTCCATCTCTCAATTTATTTTCCATTCGACCGTGATTCTTCGACTGGACTGGAGGATTTTTCGTTCAAGGGCAACAGCTGCAACTAATTGCTAAATCAATGTACAGATACATGCATGCTCGTCTGAGAAAAAATAAATTCGCAAATTATTATTTCATCATTTCATTCTTTATATTTTTTTTATTTATCCATTAAGAAATTTATTGGGTTGATTTTTGAGAATATTGTGCTTTTGAAATTTTAGATAATGATTTAATAATTTTTTCAATTCAATAATTTGAAACTGATTATTTGCGAGAAACGTTGCAATAATTATCAAAAATTAAATAACGATTGCAATGAAATAATTAAAATAAATTGATAATTCGTTAAATAATTATGTGTATCAAAGTATCAATATATCATGCTACTCAATAATAATCTATAATAATTATTAAAATCATGATATTGAAACGAATTAAAATATAATTTAATTATTTTCAAATCGTGAAAATAAATATTGATTTAATTTTCCATTAGATTAGTTTAATATTTTTAATTTCAATAATATAATATTATTGAATAATTTAATATAATATATATTTGAGTATAATTAGAGATGAAAAAATGATTATAAAATAGAATAAATAAATAAAAAAAAAACGATTGAATACAATAACAAAATGAGAAACAAATGGGAAAGTTGTGACGTTTAATTATTCCGGTAATGCCACATCTTTTCATTTGTTTTTTCAAACTTATACACGAATCTTCCCGTACTTAGTTCTTCTGTTGCCGTGAAACTCTTGAATATTTAACGTTTTGCCAGGGAAAGTTACAAGAATGCAGTAGGATGGCGTGTGGTTGCACATATTGCCGCATATACATATTCGTGAATTCAGTGTATTACCAACAGTATATACTCAACTATATGCGCACATTTACTCGAGATAGGTAGAGAATTGAAGAGAGAAAAACAAAATTTTTCGCATATATGAATTTTACCATCCAACCATTTTTCCTATTTTTTTTTTTATTGGTCTGTTATTATTTTTACGTTTTATATTCATTTTTTTTTTCTATTCATTCTTTAGTCACTGTATTCACCAACGTTTAGTAGATTTTGAAACAAACCAATTTTCTTCTAGCGCAATTTTTCCCAAACAAATTAAAAATAAATAATCAAAACTGGAAAAAAATTGCTCGACATATAATTTTGTGTTTCCATTGAAATTCAATCGAAAAAAAAAATTAAACGATTTATCAAATAGAAATATTAATTAATTAGTAATTAATAAATTCGCATGTGTCATCTTCAACTCTCTAACATCATCAATAAATTATTTATTATTTATTCTTAAGTTATTTTTAATTTAAAATCATCAATATATAATTTTTTATTTATTAACTATTTCAATAACTCGTATTTTTATTCAATAATTTATTTATAACCATTATTATTAATTTAAAATCATCAATAAATTATTTATTATTTATTAACTATTTCAATAACTCGTATTTTCATTCAATAAATTATTTTCTCAACGTTGAGGCGAAAATTCTGTATAAAATAAGAAAAATAGATTTTCTATACGATGATTTTTTTATTTTTCATACATTCTACAAGAGAATACGTGAAATGAGTTTTGGACAACGTGATAGATATAGAATATCTCTACTGATACTCCAACCATATGCCATCATATAATGCACCACGTGTTCTAAATGCGTTTCAAACAAGCAAAATTGGTGGGCACACAGACAATATTCCTATATATCCCTATACATCCATGCCTGACGATATGGTTTTCGTGTCCATATTAACACCTGCTGTATTTCCTCGCTCTCACATAGTCTCTCACACATACACAAATACAATCTTGAACTCATAATTTTTTTGTTTCATCTTCCTACTCGCTTCTTACACACATCCTCTCTCGCCGGTTCTATCTCTCAAACATTGCACCTTATAGTCCCATCAGAATGTCGTCTGAAATTTTTTGTTCATTTTCCCTTTTCCAGCAAAACGTGATATTGCACGTTTGAACATCCACCTACCTTATACATTTACACATACACAAAAAATACACACACATATCATACACATTTACTAAATGTTCATACTTTGTCACATTGTAAAATCGCTTTAGTTTATATAAATTCCCAAATGGCGAACTGCCAACTGTTCATATATATAAAACAACTTTATTAAGGTATCATGTATATATATATACGTAATAAATATATACACAAGGGAAAAATTTAACGATATTGCGTAGAATCTAAAGGTAATTATTATTTCTATCCTGGTACTTTAATAAAATCCCTGTGGATAAGTGTCATAATTTATCTCTATCATCCAATGATTCAATCGACTGTGTCAATAAACGAAAACATTAATAAATATTTTACAACATTATTTTTTCTGCGGGACAATTTAATACATCTGTACTCATATATATTTGTACATAAGTACCGAAAGCTTACATGATACCAATAAAATTAATTAAGACAGTTATTGGTATTTATTAAAAGTCTTTCATGATAAAGAAAAAAATATCCTCAATGTTCTACGACTGTTTTTGACCGATGTTTCAGAGGCGCCACGGGGGACTTATCTACTGATAGATGGTCGTCGATTGGACCCGGGAAATCAGTTTGTACCAGTTAAGGAGGGTTCAGAGTTAACGTTGGAATGTGCAGCTGAAGGTGGGAATCCACGTTCTGTATTATCATGGGGAATGACACTGTCCCAAACAACAATCGAAGGTCCTGAACAATTACCCGACAATCTCACTATTGTTTCACCATCACCTGGGGGTCATAGTGGAGCACATCTCAAGGTTCAACGTGGTCATCATAATGCTACTATTATTTGTATTGCAAGGCACGTGACATTAGCAGTACCAATGAACGCCAGTATTTTACTCGATGTTCAATGTAAGTAAATTTGTAAATATTTTTTAATTAAACCAAATAAGTTAATTGAATAATTTTTATTACGTATGTACGATTCATTTATATTCAAGTGTATGAATAATTTTAAATAATGATTTTCATGTATACATTAAATTCTTTGTTGAATTAGAGCGAAAAATGCAATTCATTTTCTAGTTCACCTCTTTTATTATAACTTTATTCCCAGGTGAAATCAGGTATTCAACTCGTATTTTTTATTTTGTTTTGTACACATGTTCGTGTGTGTATTGTTTCTTATTTTTCTTTCCTTTTTTTTTTATTGCGTTTATATGGTATAGTTGGTTGTTCTTGGGCTACGAAAGTCTTAAGCGAGACTACCTGAGGGAGTTTCAGGCAGTTTTCTGTGAAAACTTGCATCGCCAACGGGGATTAACTCTTGCTAGAACAAAAACGTGCAAGCGTGTGAACGAAAACGAGCGACTGCGTTGAGAGATAGAGGCAAGAGGAATTAGTAGTATAGAGTTTATATATTACATGTACCTATACATGAAAGTATGTATATATAAAACAGTGAGAGAATGAAGAGGATGAAGATAGGATAGGAGGAAGAGAGTAAGTGGAAAGAGGTTAAGGGTTACTTGTGACTTTGGCAAGAATATAGATCACTTGAACGACGGGGCTTTTTCTTATTTTATACAAGGCGCGCCACCTTTTCAACGCTCCCAAGTGTATCGTAGTATGAACGGCTCGTTTTTCTTCGTTGAAAAGAGAGTACTATAAGGTTTTGGTAGGTATAAGAGAATCGGTGGAAAATTTGCTGATACAAGTTTAAGACACGCCTATATTGTGTGTTTAGTCTTTTTGATAGATGAGATGAAAGGCAATTGTAGAAGTTTATTCAATTGCTTTTGTGAAATTAATCATCTCTTCCCAGTTACAGTGAGCTTAAACACGAGAAAAAAAATTGCAATATTGAATATTAAATATTTGAAAAAAAAATTATCTGATCTCATTTTATTATTTTAATAAAATATTTTTTATTATATAAAATATAATAAAAATAATTTTTTTTTTTTCTTTAATATATAATGGATAAAAATGTTTACCTCAATAAATTTTTTCTCACCATGTAAATAGTGAAAAGTAATAGATATTGATGATGTTTATTCTGAGAGTAATTTTATTATTTGTTTAATTAATATATAATTGAAGAATTATATATATAAAATATAATGTAATCATTGAAATTGATTGAATATAATTGTATTACTTTGAGCTGTAACCGCGTATTATCAATGAGAATTCAAGATTATTCTCTTTATCTCAATGTCTCTCTTGACGACAAGAATTTTCCACTCGATTTACGCTTTCCATCTCTACTTCCATTAAACGATGCGGGCGTCGATGCGAATTGCGCTCGCATTAAAATTGTGCGGGTGGCACACGATTGATTTCTTCAATATACATGCATATACATATAATATATGTATATAAAATATATATACACAGATATATATATAAGTATATGAAATTTCTTTTCATTCATTTCACATTACAGAAGCAAAAGAATGTTAAAAATTTTTTAATTCAATTTTAACTTTACGATATTTATTCAATATCTTCAAAATAAAATAAAGAAAAAAAAACACAAATTTAAAATAAAATATATATAAAATATAAAATCAATAATACAATATAATTAAATACCGTTTTATTTATATCTGAATCAGTGAGTAAAATGTAAATATAAATTGAAAAGTGAATTTACTTTGAGTATACAAATGATAAAGGATTACAAAACCTAAATGAGATTTTTTTATATTTATTTATTTATTTTTATTTTTGTTCGTCTCTCTTTCTGTTGGTAAATATAAAGGAAGGATGATCCTCAGGTTGGTTTCGATGGTAAGTATACATTCGCGTGCGTAAGATGAAAAGAACGTCCATAATTGCGTTTTCTTTTTTTTTTCTTCTTCTTCTTTCATTTTATCACCATACCTATCTTCATGCAACGGTTTGAAAATATAGAGAACGAAGTGAGGTGTATGTGTACGGGTAAAGGATGAGTTAAAGCCGTATTCGCAAGTCTGTGAATAACGTCGATATCTCGTTGAGTCTGGATCTTATTTCTTTCGTGAAAAATAAAAAAAATGGAAGAAAAAAAAATGAACTGATAAAATTGGACTTCACCACACTGTGAACCAGTGGTATAGGCTTCTATTCACATTCAATTACATACACGTAGATTGTATGAGATGAGTAATGTTCTCCTGAATGAACATTCTTAAAGCTGATGACTTTATCCAAAGTATATATTTCATTTTCTTGGAAATGATGAATATGGGTTGATTCGATATATATACACACATATAAAAATGAAAAAAAAAAATAGAAAGAAAGTATAACCCAGTATAAAAGTCAAAAGCCAAAGTAAATTATTACGTTACTCATTTTCATCCAACTAATTTTTTTTTCTCTCCATTTGATTTCCCGACTCTTTCATGTCAGGAATAGAGAGCGATAGTTGTGCGAAGCTGAAAGAGGGAACGGGAAATGGGCACTGGGGAAACAGCAATCGACAAAAAAAAAGAAAAATTGAAAAGAAGATGATGATGAAGAAGTGAAAGAGGAAAAGGAGAAGGAAGAATATAAAGTTGAATGATAAAATAGCCTAGTTTTCAACCGACATCATTTCATGTATGTATAGTTTTGCTTTACAACTTTTCTCAACAACTTTTCTACAACTCTTGAAATTCCGTTTTCAACCCTTGTCGTGGTGCACGTGAGCGTACACTGGGAGCACGTCTTCAACCTCGTCAATGTCACGGACAACGAACGATTTTATTATAGTGGAACTAGGAAAGGTATAGAATGTACTTGAGGAAAATGACGATGGGTGGATTCGAGTCTGAGCTTTAACTCGAGGACCTCTACTTCACTATCTCTCCATCTTTTTTAGTGCATGTCTATACTTAAATATACATAGCAATATGTAGGTATATGCATAGATATGTATAAATGTGTAGATACATATGTACATATAGAGGTTATTCAACACCATTGATGTCAAGTTCGGGGTTTACACACTCTATCAATCATATTCAAATCTCACGCGACACCAAACTCTCGTCGCACAATTCAGGCATAACGATGTGGGGGGTGTAGCAACGGAAGAAGGAGGTGTTGAAGCATAGCTCTCTTGTATATGTTTGTATAGGTGTAAAGTAGATGATTCTCTCTCAGTCTCATTCTATCTCTTATCGTATTATATTGTCGTTTATCCGTAAGATGAAAGCGACATGATGACATTCAACAAAATTTCATTTTGAGACAAATTACAAATTACTGACAAATTAATATCAATGTAAATTTGTTTACTCGATGATTTAATTTAATTTTATTAAATTTATATAAGTTAGAATAAATGTTGTTCTATTTTCGAGGGAATTTTATACAAATCGAGTGTTGGAAATTAATTTTCATATCATTTTTTTTTTACAATTCAAACTATAAAAAATTCTGTTGAAAAATAAAATGATATGGAATTAAATAACGAGTTGGTTATCTTAAATCTCAATAAGATTTATTGTATAAACTTTAACAATTAATTGTGCTGTCTGCACTTTGTTAATTGTTATTTTTTACCTGTGAGGTGGAGGAAAAAATAATTTTGTAATTTAATCAAATGCAGAAACGTGAACGATTGCGAGTCGTATTATGTTTACAACAGTGTGATAATTAACAGTATGAGGATATAATGATGATAATAGGAGTTAAAAGTTAGTTTTGTAGTGTTGAAATTGACGGTTGTAAAGTGAACAAAATGGAAAAGAAAATTGTTGACTCGTCTTTGTAAGCTAAAAGTCCAAGTGAGTTTGTACGAATGGTGTTATATAGACAGACATTGCTTTGCAGGGGGAATAGTATAGACAAAGGGCGTGTGTCCCTCATTCTCCACCCTTTCCTCGTACCCTCCCTCACCTCTTTCCATAAGCGCACTCAATACATGGTAGTGTGTTGTAGATATATAGAATGTGTACGTGCTATTTTCTCAGCAACTCGCGCGAGACTTGTAATTGATTTACAAGGTTTGCTGGTATGGACTATATAGAGGTTTGAGCGATAGAGGTCGACGTGAAAGGTAACGGCAAGGTGACGAAGGTAAAAGACATGGTGAAAATGAAGAAAATTTTCTACAACCATCCATCTCAACAAGAGTTGAAAGACTTTTTTTCTTTATATGTATTACATTTATATATACATTTTTTTTATCTTGTTTTTCGTCTTTCAATCCACATTTGATGAAGACTTTTATCAAAAGGCAACGGTGAAAATTTGTATTTTCTTAGAAAAAAAAAAAGAAAATAATTTATAATAATATATTTACAGTGAAATATTTTTCATTTTGGTCATGAGTAAAATTGGTGACATTTAAATTCGCATTGCCAAGTATTTTTATATTGTGTTATATACCTGGAGAAAACGCAATGAGAGAAAGCAAGTGCGATGGAGAATGCACGTGCCTACGACAGAGAATAAATGTACGATATATAGAAGAAGAAAATTCGCGCGTGTTCGGTGCGAATGAAAAATTCCCGGTCGTTCTTCTTGGCTGAATTACTTTCGGAAATCTTTCTTCGCGTCAAGAGTATATATATATAGTATAACATAAAAACTGTTCTCTCTTCTTGCTCACTCGTGTTCATTCTCATTCTAAATCTTTTCCATTTTCTCATTTTGTATATGTATACTTATACATATAGTATATTTTTTAGAGGGTGGATAAAAAGGAGAACGGTTCTCATTTCAGTGGATAGACAGGCGATGTCAAGTCAAGTCAAGAGGATTATATATATTCAGGGGTGAAAATAAAATGCTTCCATGTATCATGGTAAATTGGGACTTAACTTCAGACAACGAATTTTCTAAATATTTTACCTTGATTTTCTTATTTTTTTTTTTTCTTTTATTTTAATACTTTATTCCATTTTTATTTAACGTTGATATTCTTATTTTTGTTTTTATTCTTTACACTTTTATTTTAATATTTTAATCCATCTTTATTTTATTTATGACATATTAGTTCTACTTTGCACCGTTGAAGAATTAAAGTACAAAATTTATTGAACATGATTTTTCTTTTTCACATTCTTTAAATGATAAAAAATTCCACGAGAACATTTTGATCTTGTATTTTCTTATTTACTTTTATTTTCTTCATAACTTTAATTTACCAACGATACTCGTATATGTGAAACAAAGAAAAATCGTTGGGATTAAAAATTCTTTCCCTCTGTCTGTTCGTCATCTTGATCTATTTGTATGTATCCATCTGACTGTTCTAAATTGGCTCGGTGGTAAATTATAAGAACAAGAGTCTATTGAAAGTAAAGTACGAGACCAAAACACAAAGACCTATTATGTATTATTTTTCTTTTTTACTACTTACTTCACTAAACATTTCCATACTCTATATTTCCATCTTTTATCCATGGCTTCTCGTTTGCATTTATATCCATTTTTATTCATACTAAATAATCTTTCATAGGTTTAATTATTTTTTTTTGTTTATCATCATCGCAATTTTCTTCCTCCAATTTTTAATCTTAATTGTCCTCAAAAATTACCAATAAATAAATATTAATAATAATAAAGCTATTTCAATTCAACAAACTACCTCGTAATATTTATCCAGATAAAATATTAATTTTATAAATTCTATTTTCCCAGACAAATATGATAAATAAAATTTATATAATCCACAAAATGGATTAATAAACAAAAAGACAACGTTCATATCTAACACTTTAATAAACATTTGCATGTCCTTTCACTAAACATACATACTATGTGAGCAAATGCATTTCGGTCTGGCTTAAACATGGAAGCCTCTACTCGTTAAGTGGAAAACTAAAGCTCCCCTTCGTCTCACTTAACTCCTTTCTTTATATATACATACTTACATACACATGTACATATTCAGTGTTCACCTCTCAGTATCAACACATTCCAACTATAATATATACACAGAATCCATAAACCTACACATTTATATATGAATGTGAACACTTTGCTTTATCAAGCGCCCTTTATAACCTCACTCTCTTCCACTTCATCTTTCTGGCTTTCTCTTGTCACTCGCCAAAATAAAAATTTAAAAATATTACTTTCAAATAAAAAAAAAAATCATTCTCCAATAAAAATAATTTCAAATTCCAGTTAATAATTATTTTTAAAGTCAATTAACACCTAGTGTTTATTTGTTCAATGCAATTTAAATATTAATTTCAATCTTCAAGTTGAAATAAATAATCAAGTGTATACACTGTAATAATACCGAAATATTTAATAAATTCGATTTTATTTAAATGGTTAAATTAAACAGTACATATTGGTTATAGAATTCGAATTTAAGTTGTCGAGTTTGCACAAATGTAAAACGAGTTTTCAACCGACGCTATGTTAGGATAATTCTCGTGTTCGGTGATGCTATGAGATAAGACGCATCTTCTTCTTGTTGAATATTTGCATCTAAAATTTATACAGGACGCGACTCTCGTTAACAGCCCAACCGAAGGTATGTGGTGTATATGATGAGATGCGCATAGAAGTGCAAGTGAGAAAGGAAAGTTGATATACATATATATGTGTGTACTATTCTTCCCCTCAAACCTGCATTGAACACGTTGTCGCTTGCAATCAATCCACAGATCTGGAATGGAAGGGAACTTTCTGTGCTTGATGATAAATATATATATTCCCAGTGGTCTCTATATAATATTCTCATCTGATCTGTAACCACTGAACCATCAGAGAAAAAATAATAAATTTATTTTTATTTATAAATAGATTTATATAATAAATATAACTTTGGATTGAAAAAGAAAACACAATCTTCCTCACGTTATGATGATGAAAAATCCAATGACTTTTTTTTTATATTTAACTCGATATTTTGTATACGTATATATGTCAATTTATTTATTTACTTTTTCTTTATTGCAATGCAACGCACTCTCATACGCGTTGATAAGACTTATCGCAATTCAGTGCCAAGCACAAGTCGCCTATGTTGATCCACCCATCAACGAAAATCCAATAGATCCGTGTCTGATCCAATAGGATTTACCAAGCGAAACTCGTTTCCTCTTTTACGAGCACGATTTTTCTTCTTCCTTCTTCATTTCCCTCGCACCCATGTGCCTTTAATATATTTTTTTTTCTCTCACGTTTTTCTTCTTTTTCATGTTTATTTTTTTATTCCCTCTCCTCACGATGAGGAGATTCCAGAGGTACGAAACGCTTTTGTCATCGCAAAATGCCTCATCTAGACATCGTTTACTTTCCTATTCTTTTTTTTTTTCTCTCGTAAATTTTTTTTTCTTCGTTTCATTCTTGTTTCGTCACGCAAAATAAACACGGGAATAATCGCACACACTAACAGCTACAATAACATAAATACAATATTTATCTACAACTTCCACCGCATGAAAAATATTCGCATTTAATATTTTTTATTTCAAAATTTAATTTATACTTGTTTACTTTTTAAATTTTTCTATCTATTTTATTTATTTATATATTTATTTATTCATTTCTCTTGCGATTATTTGCTTTTTCTTCTTGTGATGTGATTCATGTATAATTTCATGAGCTACAATTGTCGCGAAGAAATTCTTTACTCTTCATCCTGTTTATGTTTATCTCTGGTCTTCATTGTCTTTCCCTCACCTGTCTCTGCGTCTCTTCTCACCATTCGCCATTTTGTTCTCACTTATATAATACACATAGCGATGTAGAATGGTGTGCGGACGACACTTCATTAAAACGACACGACAGCGATTTTCTTTCCGCTTGAACTCTCGCGCGCGTCTGTCGTAGAAACCAACGGACGAAAAAATAAATAAAAAAATAAATAATTCCGTGCAAATGAATGGTGTAGGAATAGTTATACATATAAATACATATGTATACAGTGTAAAGAGACGTGAAATTTAAAATAATGTCAGTTACCTGTCCGCAATTATATTCGTAGCTTTACATATTGCAGGATTTGCTATTTGTATATTTCTCAGTTTAATATTTACGTACAGTGCGCTGATAACGTGTGAAATAAATTCCAAACCTTGAATATTAAATAGAAAAAAGTAGAACAAAATTAACTATTTAAAAAAAAATGAAAAATTAAATTCATTTTGAAAATTAATTATAACAAAGTAATTGAAATTTATTTTGATTTTTTACTTGGTAAATTTAATTGTCATGACAGGCATTAAAAATAAAATTTGTTTGCAAAATTAATTAACAAAATAGCTATTCTTATAAAAGAATATTGAAATGAGCTATTAAATTATTAATTATATTGTGGAAAAAAATGAGTAATTGTAATTTGAATTAATTTAAATCTCTCTGGATTTTCATTTCGAAAATTTTAATTTATGCTATAATACTTTATCGGAATACTAAGACCTATATACATACATATACATAGATATTGTACATAAAAACAATATAAATTTATCTCTACGTATTTATATACACTCAGTCACCGTATGCACATTTCGTTATTGCATGTGATTTTTTTATTTCCTCTTCATTTTCTCTTTTGTTCATTTTTATTCTCTTTCATTTTGTTTTATTTTACCTTGTCACACACAACCATAGATATATTTACGCACGTCTGACTCATACGTTCCTCTTCCACTAATTTCATTTCACAATTTTATTATTTTTTGATTTATATAATAATTATTTATATATTCATTGAAATAAATTCATATGTATATTTGTGTTCCTGCACACAATTTTTTATTCAATAGTATACTGAAAAAACAAATGAAATTATATTGCAATCAAAGAGAAATGAAGAAAAGAATAATTTTTTTCCTCTTATTGTTTTTTTTCATTTATTTATTTATCCCCATTCCTATTATTTTTATTTTTATTTTTAACCAAGCGAGAAGATGAAAAAGTTGTTCATGAAAAATTCATAAATATTTGATGGGCTTGCATAAACGTGTGATTACTTGAAAAATTCGTTAAATTCGAAGCCTGGGATCATGATGCTTTTTTTTTCTCCCATAGCATATAAGATTCCTCTTCGTCCTCATTTTCTCCCTCTCGTGCCGGTAGTGTCCAAAGACAGCGGATGAAAAGTAGAAGAAAAAAAAAACGAAACGAAACACCGTCGTAAACTTTAATCATTCGCGAGACCGAAGACTTTGTGAGTACTTTTGCCTGAACTTTCAAGACGATTTGCAAATTTTATGAGTATCCTACTACTATTCAAGCAGACTAATTTATATTGAAATAAAAAAACAAGCAATCAATGAAATAAAATTGTTAACATACATTAATGAGTGTTTGAAAATTAAAAAATTATATTCCTATTTTCACATTTATATTTATCAATTTATTTAAATGAATATTCCGGAAATGTTTGATAATATAAACACGATAAACATGACAGGAACTCGGTGATATTCAGTAATGTCTTCATCAACTTGCCATGTATATATATATATATATCGCCTTGATGACTTCTATCTCTTGTATTACATTGTTCACCACGTATTTGGTATTTACTCGATGATAATATAACCTATATACTCATCAGTTGTAGCTGGCAGTAGACGAGGTATACGGTTTTCATTAACCACGGTATTGTCTTAGCTCTGCACTATTAACGAAGCCTTTCCTCTGCTTCTCCAATGTGCATCACCATCCCTTTCCGACTGAATAACTTCAGGCGCCCATTCTGCATTGTGAGTTCAAACTATGGCATATTTGATGCTTCTCCAATTTGAACTCACACTTAATCACCAAAACATCCATATTTACTCGCAAAAACATCAATGATAACAATACATAAACCCTAAAAATAAATAAATATCACGATATTTAAATCCTCTTATACAAATTTGTGCGCGATGAGTTGAATATTAATTCATTTGGTTTTATGTTTTTTTAATTAACCTCATGTTTTTTTTTTATTGATTGCCTGGAAGGGTCTCATTAATTACCACAAATTGCTGGTACGCTTAGCGGTATTTTTGTTCTATTGATTCGATCTTTGTGTGAGTATGTATACATCGGGGATAAAAAAAATCTGCTAATTGTTCTCGAGGAAAAAATAAAGAGAAGTAAATTAAAAATTGTTGAATCCTAGGAGGGAATAATTAATTGAGAAAATAAAGCGATTGCATTTTTTTTTTATGGTTTATTTTCCAGGTTTAAATCTCTTGGAAATTATGTAAAATCAATAGAAGATTTTTTTATATATTGTATTTGTTTTACAGATACTCCATCGTTCGCGATAACGCGCTTCCCCGGTTTTGGTGCACCAATATTTGAGGGCATACCTGTGAGTTTAAAATGTGAAGTAGACAGCAACCCATTCAGCGCACCAATTTGGCAACGTGGTACGTGTAATATATTTTGTAATAATAATTTCATCATTATTTTCCATTATACAGTTTCATTTGTGTCTATTAATGTACAAATTAATCTCATCAAATAACATGATGCGTTTGCTGTGGAAATTTTAATTTATTTTTATAAAAAGAATTTTTTCGATTTATGAAATGAGAAAAAATTACTGGTATATTTTATCATTTCTTTTTCTCATCTTTTTTTCCTTTCGTTTTTAAGATTGATAAAAAGTCAGTACAGAGCAAAAAAAAAAAAGACAAAAAATCTTCGTTTAATACCGATAAAATCCACCGGGTACAATTTTTTACTGACTCGACAAACGATATTATATAACATGGCAGCAATATGTTCCATACGCAATAGTCAATGTCAGCAATGAAATATACGGGCTTTTATGACAGACGTTATCGTTGTAGTTCACAAAGATTCCTCATCCACATTCATTCCTCCATTCATACATATTTCTATTGAAATAAAACTAATATAAAAAAATATAAAAATGAAGCAGTGCGAAAGAAATAATAATAAGAGAAAAAAAAAAAGATTCTTTTGAAGAATGTCAAACGGTACCACCTACTCATGAAGAAAAAAAAATTCACGACCTCTTCATGTCTCCCCATTAAACTTTGTAGTACGCTGTAATTATCTCAATCTTTGGACCCTTCACTACTTCTTTAAACGAGTTTTAACACCGCAGTACAAAAGACAAAGGCGTTACATTGAGGTTTTCACATGTATGAAAATGCTAATGGGCGGTTAAAGAGATTTTTTTTTTTTCGCAATTTTCCATGTATATAATTGTTCATTTGAACTTTTTTTCATTGCAGTATTATTATTTTTATTTCATTTTGATGAATAATTTTTGTATTTATGTTTATATTTGCATAAATTTCAATTTTTATTAATTGATTTTATGCTAATAGGGGGAAAAAAAAAATAGTTGAAAATGCAACGCATAAATTGGAAATTTTTAATTTATCTCAATCGTTGTGTTTTTAAACAAATTGTCAGAAATTGATTTTCATCATGAAATAATCAAATCTATTTAACAATTCAAATCGTGAACAATAATTAATGCTGATGATGGAGTAAAATTATTGGCATATTTCACTGAGTGATTAATCAATAGCAGACGAAAAAGTAAATTAAAATAATAAAAATCAAAAACAACAGGAATCATTTTAAAATATTTAATTTCATTATATTAAAAATATATCAAATATTTTACGAATAATAAAAAACAAATATTAAATTACATTTTTATAACATTCATATGCATATGAATGTCATAAAATATTTTGACTTTTATATTCTCTATTCAACTTTGTAGAGATGACAACTTTGCAAAATGCACTTCGTTTATTTTCCAACCAAATTGGTCTCTATACCTTTCTCATCTTCCGCTTCCTTTTCTTTTTTTTTTTTT
>JAQQBR010001834.1:5554329-5579522 GCA_030347285.1 Microctonus hyperodae
TTCCTGCAAACTTCGACACAATTTTTACATGAAAAAATATCTGCATGTAAAAAAGTAAAAGAACCCATATACTAGTACACCATTTTCACAAGCCCTTAAGCATACATAGACGAATTGCATTTTCACGTTTACCATTTTCTCATGTCCTACATTTTCACTTCATACCACAAATTAAAGTTGAACTGGTTAAATGCGGTTCAGGTCATGTCTAGTGGTCAAATACAGAGAGCAAAAAAAAAAGAAGAGATAAATAAAATAAAAAATAAAAAACAAAAGACAAGTAATTTCGTATGCGTTTAATTTATACATGTGTACGTGTGCCCTAAAAGGGTGGAGCTTCAATGTGGATGTTTACATGCGCCACGTTGATGATAATGAAAGCTCATTTTCGGTTGCAGACAATAGTGCACCGCCAGTGGAGCAGACTGACGACGGTTGGCTCAATTTCACCAAAATCAGCAGAAACGACAGCGGTTGGTACAAGTGCTATACCAAACACACCCTCGGGCTCTTTACAAGCGCTGGATACTTTCTCTTTGTTCGAGGTAAATTTATATACTCATTTATATAAGTAAAAATAAAATACAAAACCAAAATAAAAAATAAAAAAATGATAATGGACAAGAATGAACATTTCAAAGTTTTATTGCTCATTGTTCTCTCTTAATCATTTTCCTTTTAACTTTATTTTATCCTCAGCACCTCATTATTAAACAGAAAATTATCATCAAGAAAAAACCTGTTTCACTCAAGTGTACATAACACATAATTTATTTCAACGCTTAATCTTTTATATCACAAAAAAAAATATATATATATTAAATAATTATTCTACAAAGAATTATTTAATATCTCTCATAAATTATTCTCTATATTCCATGACATATTTAACGACTGTAATAAAATGATGGAATGAAATATTACCAAGTTGAGACGAAATTATACCGAACACACCTCGAACATGATTGAAGAGAAAAGTGAGAATGAGGAAAGAGATATAGAGAATGAATAGTCGTCAAATTCGGAAGGTCTTCTCGATAATGGGGAGAAACCACGGCGATTTGTCAAGGGCGGAAACCGCTAGAGCCACCCGGAAATTATTCGCGTCTCGTTGCGAAAATTTGCAAATTTCCTCTTGTTGGAGTGGCAGCACCACCACCAACGATCAGTTGGAAAAGCCATCTGGCATTTGGGCGCAGTCGCATCATCTCCTCTATCTCTCCCCCAATTCTCCATTCGGTTTTACTTCTTCTCTCCTACTCTTCTTGCACACACATTCTGTCATGATGCTGCTGCTCCACTCGACGCCTTATCCAAACGTGGTATCCCCTATGTCGACGCTATGCCCCAATGATCCGGGTATATGCCAGCTTCCGATCGCCTAATCTCTCCGCAATTTGAACGGCTAGGAGAGAAGCCCATAAACCTAAATCTCTCACTCACTCTCATCCCACCCTCTCATCGCTTCGCTGTATGGTAAATCATCGATTACACGCTTCGTCGTTTGCGTTCAAATACCCAACGGATTACTTATCCCATACCTAGCATGTAATATATACAATCTAAACATTGAGAACATTACCAAAATCTGTCTCGTATATAACAACATTTTATCCAATATCATAAAGTCTATATTTATTTAGGTGATCGTGTAAATATTGATTATCAAAATATATAAAGTAAATAAAATTAATTTAGGTCAATTAGTACAATTATTATATAAATATAAAACTAATTGATATTAATATATTTGGGGAGAAAAATTAAATTTCTAAATCTGTTTTCTTTAACCTTTTTCATTTTTTTTTTTCTATCGCATTTGTTTTTGTAGTTTTTTTTTTCATCGTCACGTAATTTACGCTAAAAGGAATGAAATAAAGAAGTATGTATAAATTCAAATTCTAATGGTGATGGTGGTGGTGTCTTGTCTGTCTACCGGAACTCGGCGTCCTTTGTTGTGCAACAGGATGAGCACCAACAGCAACGGATTCACTCGCGGCAACTCAAAGACTTTTATAGCACTCTTTTCAGTCCACTCTTCAAGGCTCTTCCGCTATTTCATATTTTTTTTTTCTCACTTTTTCTATATATATATTATTATTTTTCTCCAGTGAAATTTTTTGCTTTTACTCTCATTCATTTTCTCTTCTTTACATTCACCCAGATAACAATACTCCAACCCTGTCAGGTTAATCCTTTATTTTTTTTTTACAATTTCATTTCGCTTCTTCTTTTAATAAATCTCCAATAATATTTCCACCTACTCTCTCGCGTGTCTTACATCCCTCTCAATAATCCCCTAATCTCATTATCTCACATACATCGGCACTGTGTCAAGTGTGTTTATTCCTCGCTAACTTCAAAATGTTGAAGCAACTACAAAGCTTATAAATCTTATGAAGAGACATGAGGAATTTTCATCAGTAAATAATTGTCGTGAAGAAAAGAGAGTTTGTGTATGTATGTTCATGAGTGTATGGCTTGAAAGTTGAGTTAAAAAAAAAAATTGATCTTGTGAGACAAAAGCGATGGAGTTCATGTCACTGGCCCCAGGCTCCCAAGAGGATGTACACGATGATACGCCGAAGTTTATCCTTGCTACGTGCCTAGGCAACATGATACTACTTCTACTTCGGACTTACGCGTATAGGATGTACATACAATACACATACATACATATATACAGATAGATGGACCAAGAGAATGATGAGGCGAAAGGAATTCTCAGTCATTTTGGCTATATATACACATCACGTAGAGACGACGATCGTTGTGGTGCCATGCCAAGATTTCGCACGTGCTCCTATTAGTTTAAGCAATATAATATAAATAATAATAATTTAATAATATAATTTATGATTTTCAAGTCAATGAAATAAAATATTAATAATAGATGTATTATCTGAAGTAATAATAATTGATATTTAATTTATTTTCAACAAAATTTGTGTCTGTTGAAGATAAATAAATAAATAGATAAATTTGTGTTTAATTAAAAACGATTTGTCAGTGCCAGCAAATTCCAATTCGGAGATGGAGGCCGAGGCGTTGAATGGCGAAGCGACTGATTCACGAAAGATGGAGGTACAAATTGGTGGCGCAGTGACACTTGAATGTGAAGGTGGTTGTTGGGGTCACGGTACTGCAATGGATCCATCTGGTCCTGGACCATTGGCGCTTGATCGTGTGATTTATCAAGACGCTGGTGAATATCGTTGTGTCACACCCGACAAAAATTCGCAAAACACATGGCGTGCACAATTGCCCTATTACATCAAAGTAACTGGTAAGTAAAAAAATAATAAATAATTAAATAATTAAATAAAATCAAATAAATAAATAAATAAAATTTTTATCGTGTCTCATTTCAACTTTGACAATTGTATTCCGGATAATTTATTCTTACACATCATCGCGACCAACAACGTTTTCATGGGCATTAAAAAGAAATGGTTTTCTTCAAGTGTCAAACATCTATATATATACACATATATAGAAGCGTTGAAACGAGTAATTTCCGGAAGCACGTGACGCATACATAACGTTTCAATCCTCGCTTTGCTCCTCACCCTCACTTTCTGTATCCACACGTATTTGACTATGGAACGGATGAGTAAAGGGAAGTTGTGACGATAAACCGACGCGTATTTACTTAGGAAATGTGAGAGAGGTCGTCTTCGTCGTTTGAGAATATATATATATAATCGTCTATCTATACATGTATACATGTTTAAGTCAAGACGAGGGACATTGAGGGAAAATAAGGAAGATGATGACGAAAGTGAAAAATATACGATGGCAAATGGTATCTTTTTTATTTGATGAGAATCTCAAGAGTATCTAAAAGTACCGAGGATATATATTATATGTAAAAAACGAGAAATATACAGGTGTATATATGTATATACGTATCAGTATGTATAAATGTAATAGTGACGACACATTGAAATGCAGACAAATGTACGAAAATACTTATACACAGAAAAAACGTATTTCCGTTTTTGTACTCACTCACATGAATAAATATATGTATATATATATGTGTTCGTGTGTAGTAAAACAATTTTATAGGATGGAATGGGAATTGGTGTATCGTAAAACCACGAGGTGATGGTGGATAGTCCGTCGTTGCACTGTGGAATGAGCTCACGGATGATTTCCGTCAAATGTCATGGCAAACGATGAGAAAGTTGAATATATACTCATATACATGTACGTATATAGTTTTATATCTACATAGATAGATATCTATCTATTTTCAAGGGTGAATTTTGCGCTTGGGAAATTGTCAGAGACATTTCCAAGACCCTTCGAGCAACTTGTGCATTGTAGTATAGGGTGCTTGAGGCGAAGGGATAAAGAAAAAAAAAAGAGTGAAGAACAAAAAAAAGCATTTGGAGGGTTAGTTCTCACTCTTATTCGCCCCTTCTCTTTCTCTTTATATGCATGTATATATGTATTTGGAGGTATAGACATATACCGTTTATCCGTATTAGGTCGAGTACGGATTGGCAAGGGAGGCGAAAAATTAAATGAGCCCAGGCACGTGTCGTATTGGAAAATAGACGGGAGAATTCTCCAAAGGATTCGTTTGACAATTTTCTACTCTCGTTCTCTGGGGTTTTTTTTTAACTTTACCCCTGGAATTTTTTTTTCTTATTCGTTGGTACTCTAATTCGTTTCTAACGATCCGGAATACTTTGTTGAAATATATAGAGCGAAAGCAAGTGAGAGATGCCAACAACGACGACAACGACGACGAGAGTCCATGCATTATCTGGAAAGATTTATCATCAGGGCTTTTCGTAAGAGCAAAAGGATTCGAAAATCGCTGCGAGCGCTATTTCTTTTCATTTATACAACGTTAGCCAACTTTAACTATATGCCCGACTGTATATATGTATGTAAGAAATATATAAAAAATATATTTTGTTGTATAAACTTTACAATAAACCGATTGAGAATGTGACTGAATGATAAAATTATCTTTGAGAAGTTTGTGTATAAAATTCTTAGATTTCTCAACAATCAATTATCTGGCTAAGCACAATATCACTTTGAGTGCATGTCCAAACTTGTGTTCCTTATATAACTTGAATAGATAGATAGTAATATAATATATATGTTAAACGATAATCTTACTTTTCTTTTTCGTTCGAATCCACTCGAGAAATAATTTTTATCTTTGAATAGAAAACTGATTGGATATATAAGTTCAAGTTATATTCGATTAACCTTCTGGGTTTAGTCCAGCGATTGGAAAGTAAATAATCGACAGGCGAGATCTTTTTATTCACAGACGTCAGAGTGAAATGATAAAAAAAAATATTTATATATTGTGTGTATAAGAGCGAGTGTGTACGTGTGTCTATTGTAGAAAAATAACTTTTGTGTTTTCTTCATTACTCGTCTCTTTCTTCGACGTGTTTTCATAGTTTAATGTATTTTTCTAGGGTTGTCCTGTCTCGTTCTTCATCCATAGACTATCTTTTACTAAAATCCACCAGACTTCCAATAACTCACTTGACCTCTCTCTAAAGCTTTTTAGGTCCTCAGATGTCAGGAGCAACTTTCTGGGCGTCAGGACGACAGTTAAGTTGGAAAACGGACAAGAGTGAAGTAAAAGAATTGAGGACGAGTGTACGATTGAAATATGCGAACTCAAAGTCAAATAATCATTTGATCTATTTGACAGTTACTGCTAAAAATATTTCTTCCTTTTGTTTATTTTTATTTCTTATTTGTTTGCATGTCATACACATTATTTTTCTTTACTATTTTGCATTATATAAAAGTCGCTTCTATCGTATACTTTTTTTTTTCTTCGCAATTTCAGTTCACTTTGCCTTTACTATATGAACAACAAAATAGATTATCTATGCGATGATACACACACACGCACACGTTTGAAAATATATATACATGTATGAATATAATTGTATTTAGTATAGTTTGCGCGCATTTCACCCAAGGCAAACCGTGCATTGAACATAGCGAAGATGGAAACACGTAGAATATTGGAAAACTCACGCCGATAATCTCCCCCGCTCGCAGTGCTTTCGTATTGCTACGGATTATTAAAAGCAATAGATTTCAACGTCGTCGCATTTTTACCTACAGCTCCCGCGTCGTTTCTCCACTTTTTTTTTTTTATTTAATCTTTTTATTTTATATCTTTTTTCATCCAGCACTTCACAATCCAAGTAAATTTATCACTAATTTATTCGTGGATAAATCGACGAGATTGAGAGAAGTAAACAGCAGTGACTTTTCTCATTCACTATTTGTCTCATCTTATACGTATTTATATATTTATATAATATTTATTTATTTATTTATATTTATAAAATATTCATATATATATAAAATATTTATACAATATTTATTTTATTTTATTTTATATTTCAAATGTATTTTAAAATGTAATTTACAAATTGATGAAGTGTTGGCTGCTGATGGGTCGTGTGCTGTAAGTTATTTTTTTTTCCTCCTGTTGTCACGTAAGTAATCGATGCCTCTGTATGATGTGATTTATAGATGGTGAATACAGAGAGGAAAGAGAATGAAAATTCGCATGATAGTCAAAGCCACAAATGGTGGAATTCCAAAGTGAGTGTACTGTGTTAACAAGCGTGTGACGCCAGTCGACAATAAAATCCTCTGGCCAATAAAGTTCGTTTCTAGTATTGCCAAAAGCAAACGAGAAAACCAGAGATTGTCATTTCACACAGATAAATTTATACACATACATATACATACAAAATATAACGTACAGATACAATAAAATTACATCTCTTGCTCGTTCTCTGTCTCGATATATTTATATATTTCGGATGATTTCGTTTTCCCTCTGCCTTTTACAATTTCACGAATATTGCCACCAAAAAAAAAAGAAAAAAAAATAAAGAAAATACCAAATGAGATTTCTGATTTGAAAATAAATAAATTTTTCATTTCATTCATTCTCATCTTCGCCACTCAATTTGTTTGTATCCAGTATAACACTATGAAATATAACATTGATTAATTTTTCATCGTCTCATATTAATAGATAGATAGATAGAAAGATAGATAAACAGACATAATTTAAACTAATGGCACGAACAAACGTAGCAGATAAATTTCGCTCATTGATAATATCGTCGCGAGAAGAGCAAGAAAATTTATTGGATAAAAAAATAAATGACAAAAAAAAAAAGGTGAATGAGGAAGAAAAAAAAAGAAATTTAATCAGAACGAAATACTGCGACGACAGTATGACCACGAGTGATAGAGATTGAAGATGAGGGTGGAGAGAAGCTCGTTGGATGCAGTGACGAAGGGTATATGGATTGCGAACCCGCACTACCATTGGCGTTTTCCCTTGGGCAAAAAGAAATAGAATAGAACGAAAGAAGAGATGAGGTAAAATAGGCAGAAGTGAGTAAGGGAATAGAGGTAACAAGGGATGTAAAGGAAAAGGGGGCAAAATATATACATATATATATATAAGTAGAAGGTCTCTGAAGTCAATGGTTCTGTCCCTCTTCTCATTCGACCTCAACGCGGCTCTTTCGTCCGGCAGGATTACCTTTTTTGTCATTCTTGTCACGTGTATCACGACGTCCGCATGCGACATGTACATTATAGCAAGCAACGTTGTTGCTGCACTGTATATTAGCAGTAGTGATGGTGATAGTAGTAGTAGTAGTAGTAGTAACAGACGTAGTGGTAGAATGTAATAGGTAGTTGGTTCAGTAGTAATAGCTGGGGGGTCTTGCCATTTTTCCCTACGGACTTGGCGTGTTCAAACCTGCTCGTACATAAACTTCAATCGATAGTCGATTAATTTCCTCTTAAATTTGCGGAGATTGCGAATTTCATCGCGGTAACAACGCATGATTAATAATATCGCATGTCTTTAATTTTTCTCCAAGCAATTTTCATTAATGAAATAAAAAATATAAATAGAAAAAATTATTTAATACATTCCACTTACAGACTTTTATTACCATCTTTTTTTTATGTTCCTTTTCGTAGCATTATATTTAAATTAGAAATTTTCTTAGTTCCTTCTTTCATCATCGTAAATTAATATTGAACGATGTTGGAATATTAATGTAGAATTAAATGAGAAAAATATAAAATTTAGAATAGAAAAAAAAAATTGGCAAATTGGATGAAAAATTTTGTTGAATTAGAATATCTCGTTGGTTTCTCATCAACATTGACTTTGATGCACGACGACTAGATGACTATCATTTGTCTCTTATGCTGTTATTCGTGGTAGAATACATATGTATATGTGTATGTGTGTGTACACGATCACTGAGGAGCTATTATAGGGGATATATCCCAAACGATGACGAGGACGAGGACGACAGGAGATCTGCTATGCAGATGAATCGTATTCTTTTGAGCGTGTGGGAAGCCGCGCCTCCTTTCTCGCGCAGCCCTCACCAGAATATTGCCAACGGGACATTAGATATGCGCACCATGCCACCGTGGTCATAAATCAATTCGTAAACCCCTCTTTCTCTTCAATCCTTCCTCTCTATCGCACTCGCATTAGACCTCTTATCCACCCTCTGTGTGTGTATGTACACTGGCCCTGTGGGTACTTTTTTTTTTCTACTTATTCTTCTCCCTTCTATTTTTTTTTTACACTCCCACAGGGCCCACACTAATGTGTTCATAATTCACGCTTATATTTCCAGTACGGTGGGCGAGGACACACTTGAAAAATTAATGCATTTAAATAATAATTCATAGGCTATTGTGCCAAACGAATAAATGTGCTCACACACTTAGCGCATAAACTGATCAATAATTTGATAAATTAATACATCGCAAATTTTATAGTATAGCATTATTTAATATTTTATCCTTGTATAATAAAATAAAAATCCAATTTGGGTGTTATTATTTTTACACACTTGCTATCAAGTGTCAAGCTATTTTTTTTTTATTTTTTATTTCACGTTCACCTGATATTCATATTATGAATATATAAAAATTAAAAAAAAAATTCATTGACAATATTAATTTCAATTTCATCCCCATAAGCGACATGTGAAAATAAATAAACTGTAAATTATAAAAAATATATATATATAAATTTCGCAGCGAGAAAATAACAAATGTGCCATTCTTTCGTGTTCATAAAAAATCTTCGCAGGAAAAAAAATTAGATTATTTATCTATTTATTTATTTATTTATTTTTATTTTTTCTTGGCAGTTTGAAAGGGACAACGATGTATGGGGCAATACACAGAAGCGCATTATTATTCGGTCGTAAACTATCGGTTCCGGCGGGACGGTTAATTCCGCGCGTGGCGCGACGACCGATTCGGGTGGAAAACTAACGCGTCCATTGGGAAAACTGTGAGCATTACAACTTTAGTATCTATCCATACATATAAATATGTACAAATATATTTATACATATAAATATATGAGCTTGAATATTTTGTCGAATATATGAGTATTCGGTGATTGCAGCACTTAACAATTTCATACTCATCAAATTGTTATCACTACTGTGATAGACACTTTACTACCATCTATTTACGAGTGCAATTGAGCGAGTTGTATAATTCACATGATCAAGTATAGATATTTATTCATAAATTTATTTATGTATATCTATTAATTTATTCATAGAACACCCATGACCACATACACATGTATGCATATTTAAATATACACATGTAGATATGTAAATCGTGGTTGATGAAGCCATTGGACAAAGCCTACACGTTCTAGGTTGTCTGCTGTATCGATCAAATCAATGAGGGGAAATTCTCTGTATATGCAATCAAAATACACGACCAATGAAATAATGAAATTTGCTTCGGTTAATTATTAATTTCCATCGCACAATTTTTTTTTTCTCATTATTATTTTTACTTCATTCTCAAATCAATTTAAATCTATGATATGATTATTTCATGATATTGAAATAAAGCTTGAAATTAAAATCAATAGAAATTTTTTTTTTTATGTCTGACAGAATATATTTACATCACTGCGTTATAAAATATTGATATTAAATATCTATGGTATTTTTTCATGGATGTTAATACTGAATTTTATATGAAAAAAATTTATATTTATTTAATTTTATATATTTAATGTTGATTCGAAAAAAAAATGAGAGGGAAAAATTGGGCAATAATTTTATATTTATTTAACGATGAATATTTCAAAGCAATATACATCCGCATGTTGATGATAAATAGATTAATAAACGAACGGGAATATGAATAATAAAAAATAATGTAAATAAAAAATATAAAATATATGAATAGCATTTGAAATAAAAGCCAATCAGCAAATTTAACCCCTTTTAGTATGATCAAACAGAGTGATTTGATCCTGGAGCTTATGCAACAGCCAGTCTGCAGGTTATGTAACGAACGAATGAGCATACGAATGAACGAATTACCTACAAAAATATACATATACCTATATCTTTACCTCGTCACGTGTATCGTCGGGTTTCTAGCACGTCGCGATCGATTTATCGGTGCTTTAACATGGAAAAAGAGAATAAACGTGCACGTGTCATATAACCAAACGTCATTTCACGCTTCATTTACTACTTCAATGATATCCCAACAAATTTTTTATCCATCAGTAAAATAAAAAACTTAATATATAAATACATAAAAATATATTTTAATTTATCAATTGGGAAAATTTTTTTCTTCTTCACTTCATCATATAAAAAATTCGATGCATTCCTATATTCATTTTCCTTTATCAATGCATACTTAAACCCCGCGCCCTCCTCGCGCTGTCAACATCAACGAAAAATCACTGATATTTGTCAAGCATTTCTTTTTCAACGGATAAACACAATTTTCCAAGTATTCGAATTCACCCGGGAGGTAGACACAGAAGCGCATGAACTTTTTCTCCAGTGAACTTCCGTTAGTTTTATTCTTTTTTATTTTCCTTTGTGTGCTGTATACTGTTTCACTCCTTTCTCCACGTGCTGTCGCAGTCTTTGTCGACGTTGGCGCGTTGTTGCAAGCCGGAAGAATGAGAAAAGAAGCGGCACAGCATGGCAAAGGGCTTTCACACAGTTACACATCTATCTATACATACACATACTCAAACAAAGACTTGTAGAAAAATACAGAGAAATAAATACATATCCACGCGTACTATACACAATTGTTGGTTTGTTCTTTTCTTTATTCTCTTCTTCTAGCTTTCTTTTATTTTATATTATTTTTTATTTATTTTTTTTTTACTACGTCTTCTTCCTCTTCTTTTATCCCAACACGTCCGACAATATTTTCGATGTTTTGGAGGCTGATCCCTCCATGGTAAAATCCCGTAAATCCTTGAGTGCGGAAAATGCGCGGGGAAACGACAATATATTCTCTACGCCTTGTAGTTCAACGATGTCGGAAGGCGGATGAAGGGTATAGTTGGGTTGAATATAGGTTGAATGGGTCAAAGGCGTAGTATTTTACATGCGGGTCAGGTGCATGTGTGTGTGTATAAGGTCCAGACAAGAAAAAAAAAAACAAAAAAAGTTAAAGCTTGGCGAAGAAACGTGTATATAAAAATGTTCATGTAAAATAAAAAAATAAATTATTATACACGCTTATGGAAGCGAAAATTTTTACTCTCGTATCATATATGCAGCATGTAAATATTTTTCATCCATAGTGCATGCTTTCAATAAAAAAAAAAAATTAATGCAAAAAATAATTAGTGCAATTCACATATTATTTACATAATATAATATACAAATATTGTATAGCTGAATATTATATATTTCATATTTGCATGAAATAAATATTTATGTTATATTTTGCCATCGTAAAATTTAGTTTATATCAACATCATTGACACATCCATCAACTGAAATATACGCATATAAATTGATAAATATATGTGCATAGACAAGAGAGAAAAATTAAATAAATAAATGACAAGGCAGATGAGAGATATAAAGAGTTGAAGAATTTAATGAGTTGCATCAATGCTCGAACGATATGACATATAAACTAAAATAAAATAAAAAAAAAAATAAACGAGATAAATTTACCACTGAAATAAACAAAAATATATTTTATTTATTTTTCGTTGTTCAACGTCGCTTATTTTTTTCGGATCGCTGACAAATATGTTGAGTGTGTTGACTATCGAATGTTATTTCCGAGCTATTTCCACTTGGACTTTAACCCCCAGGCGCCCCATGAAAGTCCAGAGTTATTTCCGAACCCTCGGCGAATAGCGATCGCATGGGCTTATACGAGGTCGTTGACAAGATGAAGCGACGTCAGCGTGTAGGTAGATATATAGAGAATTTAGGGGAGAAGAGGTGGGTTAGGTGAATGTGGTCGATTCACCGATTTATTTGCTCAAACCATCACCCAACAATATCACACTCTTGAATCACCTATATATACATATACAACTACATACGTATTCCCATTTGTATTGTTCTCACTTCATACTCATTCCCTATCTCCCTTGTTCACCATTTTTTCCTTTAGTTTTTTTCCTGTACTTCCCACTTCATTCTTATTCTTTCGCTTTATCTATCTGCTTTTACCACCTTACTTTCAACTTGATTTCTACTACGTGCCAAGACCTGAGATTTGAATTTTCTCACTGTTCAAAATACCAACTTCGTGACATAAAACAAGAAATCGCGAGTGGATCTTCATACAAAGCTCAAAGCATTCAACGTTGGTCTTTATAATAATCCTTACGAATGTCTGCTTCTCTTAATCGATTGTCGTTGCATAAGTCCTGTCCAATTAGAATAATCCTTGGCTATATTCTCTTGCATCCAATTATCAATTCGTAAATTAGAGCACCAGTGCTAAAGCTTGATGGGCTCGTGCCTGTTCGATGCTACTGACAGCCAATCACAATTAATTTAGTGGGTGAATTTACTGATGAAATAATATTCAATTAATTCACCATTTTATTTATCCACATTTTTATCAATACATTTATTGATATATATCATGAATATTATCAAAGTTGTGTTGTAGAAACATGGAGATATATTTAATAAATTTGTATATTTATTTTACAATCCATATTTTATATTTATTATATTATTATACTTTGTTTTGCTTTTTTTTTTTATTCTTTTTTGTATAGATATTAGTAAGCAGCTCAGGTTTCGCTTATCTTACAAAGAGTGAGGACTTATGAGTGGTCTCATGAGATTCTCAAACACACACACACATATTTATACAATGAAAACTCATGTTCAGAGGGTTCTGGTATCTCTCTGCCATTTGGGTATCATTCGGAAGGAAAGAGACCATTTTCTCTCTTCGTCATTTCTTACCTTCACTGTCACATGAATATTATACACAATACAATATCGTTGGATATCAACGTAGCACTAGTCCCCTCTGGCGATAATCGCATCCATTACACGCGCCTTGAATGAATAAAAAAAAATTTATATGAAAAAATCAAAATGAAGCATCAAAACGATTTATACAAAGAAAAAAAATACAAAAAATAGGAAAATGAAATACAGTTAGAAAAAAAAAAATATGTAACGAGGAACAGTATGGAATATATTAAGTTCAGCCAG
This sequence comes from Microctonus hyperodae, assembly GCA_030347285.1. Taxonomy (NCBI): domain Eukaryota; kingdom Metazoa; phylum Arthropoda; class Insecta; order Hymenoptera; family Braconidae; genus Microctonus; species Microctonus hyperodae. The sequence continues at coordinate 5,567,895 of JAQQBR010001834.1, forward strand.
TTGGAGTTTGCAGTTATACTGAATTCCGTTGGAGGCAATTAATTAAAAGTCGAGCAAGAGTTTCCGGGGATGAAAGAGGAAAGGGAGTGAACGAAAGAGGTGAAAGAGATCGAGTAACTCAAGGGGCGTGAATAATGGATACGAAGAAAAGCCAAGGGGAAATGTAGTCTGGAGGCCGAAGACATACAAATTCGTTCGAGTGCCCGAGCAAGTATATATGGTGAATATATTTCCATCAATGTTGCCTATTTTTTTTTTTTATTACTCATAATTAAAAAGTAAATATTACACATGCAATTCCATTCGTCAATTTTCCACGAGTCTGATTGATATTCAGTGCCATTAAATTTCTGAATCCACTTTTGAAAATATTTTTTCAAAACACATTCACTTGACAACAAAAATAAATACTATACAAAACGAATTATTTTTTTTTAAAAATAAAATAAACACAATCTATCTACAACATTATAAATTATGTCATTATTTAATTACGTATGCAGACAGTGAATAAAATTCATCAAAAGTAGCTAATTTTATAAAATTAAATTTAAATGTCAAATTAAATTTGTAAACGTTGAAATTTAATTAAATTCAATTTCATCATTATTCCCAACTAGCAATTATTTTTTTCCCTAAAGTTCGTAACACAAATATTTCATAATTCATTATATCCAATATAACAATCACTTAAAAACACACAAATATAATCTATGAATATAATATAACCTAAATAAATAATACATATTTACGTATTAACGTTCAAGGAGTTTAAGATACTTGCTCTACTGTGCAAGCACAGTGTTAATCGATCGATTCGCATACTATCTATAAATTCAAGTATGTTCTATAAACTATACTTGACATTATGCGTTCATTAGGCCACTGTTCTAATGCAACACTGCCAGCAATTGCAAATGAGGCACCTAACGATGCAACGCTCGCTCAGAGATTCCATCGTAGTCGAATTAATCGCCACTCAAGATAAACTCTCAACTGTTCTATCATGAATTTGATTCTCGAATATTTATCCCAAAGTAATTAGATAAAATATTTTATTAATATCCTGTGCAAAAAAAAATACTAACACAATAAATATTTAATAATTACTAAACTAAACTCGAGATTATTCAATATTTAATATTGTGTAAATGCATTAATATTAAATATATATTATAGTATTTATTATACATAATCTTCTTATTGAAGTTACGATAGTAGATGTGACACTAGTGATATTACTGTCGTGGCCATACATTCAGGCTTATGTCATCCCTTGAACGCGACCTACCGAGTAATTGGGATTTGCCTGGGTTTGAGGTACACTGAAAAGGGAGCAGGATAGCTAGCGATCCTGTCTAGACGCGAAAACGCAAATCGGCTTTCGTGTAATCGCCCTTACGCAAACATACCCCAGAGTGACATCGATCCATCATGGTCATAATATCGGACAATGAAAAGAAATGAGAATTCGTCCTGAATGTATACAGGAAAATGAATGGTGTGTCTTTGAAGAATAAAAAAAAATTAAGAAGGATTAAAAATACTTTAAACATTTAAATTAATTTAATTTTGTTTGCTACGAATTATAAATTAATTTATATTTATTACCAACATCCATTATTACGTTTATAATTGTTATTTGTTTTAGTATTTTATTTCTTTTTGTTCGTGGTTGATGTTTTGTAGTTTGAAGCTGGGGTTTTCGGTAGTGAAAAATATAAAGAGGAAAAAGAGCATGAGAGAAAATGAGTTGCACGCGCTTTCGAAGCTTTTGACATCGGGAACAATGGGAAACATGGAACGGTCTCGTCCGGTGCCGAGTAATATCGACAACCACACTATTCATATATGAAAAGCCTGATAACACGATGTGCGCGGCGTCATCAGTAATGACAAAATATCGAAGAGGTCAAATGGAAAATGTGTTCCATTATATATATAAAGTATCAGAGAAAATAAATGAATAAAAAAAATTATTCTATAGTAAATAAATTTTTTTTTCTATTATTTATCATGCATTGGTGTCTAAAATTTTATTTGACGCAAGTTGAAATAACACGTCTGTTATTTCCCTCATAATAACTGTCATCACCCTTATCTACTTGGTAATTCTCTTTACATAAATATATGTATATATAATATACACACATATAAAGCATAATGTTTTTGAAATGGCCGAGGTTGGTACTTCGTATGCATGCATCGTGCACAACCGACATCGGGAGAGGATGATTTTGCGGATGGTGTCTGAGACGAATGGCCGGGAAAACGAGTGCATCGTTCTCGTCTACCACCACACTATATAATATCTTCACGTAGATATATATCCACATGCCAGCGTAGTTGTGCACATGAAGAGAAAGAGTTTCCTAGCAATATAACTTGGTCGTCTCTCGCGTCTCGCATTTAAATTGTCTTATTTTACCCATCTGCAAATATATATGAAACATAATTTTCCAACGATATTTGATTCGATTGTTCAATGATACAACCCATGGTCTCGAATTTTATTACATTTGCATCAAAAATAATATTCACATATGTCACTGATACAATTTTATTCATATACTGATTTATATAAAATAATTCTTCGCTATTTGCACGATTAATTTTATTTTATATATTTTTTTTTTCGTATATCCATGGGTAAATTTCTCGGCATTGGCTCGTAAATTCCCTTGGCTCAATGGCAAGTCCGCAAAGGCGAGTGAGCTGCGAATAGTTAAATCGATTTCACCATAGTAGGAAATGGGATGCACGGATTTCCGGAAAACCTCGCCGCATTCCCGTGGGGACGCGCCGCTATTCGCCGCAAGTAATACTGCTCTGCAAGAGAGTACTTCCACCTATACCCTTTGCCATTCCATATATGTACGTAGGTATGTGTATTATATACATATACATATATAAATGCACGAGTTGATGGACCGGACAACCCGGTCCAACTTCTTTGTCCTCCTGAGAACGATCCCAGAAAAACGACACCGTAACAACATTGCTGAACGTGTTGTTAACTCTTTCTGTTTCTGTGTCTCTGTATAAAAACTATTTTTACTCTGATACCAGTGTTGCCGGTGGTTAGATGAAAAAAAAAAATAAATAAATAAAAGAGAAATTGAAATACAGTATACTGGTGAGTATATAAATATATATGTGCGTGGGTATGTGTGTTTATGTGCATGGGACGGAAAGAACGGATGAAAAGTGCACCGTTGGGTAAAAATGAAAAATAATTTTTTGTCATTCAATGTTGTGTTCTATTTTTAAAAAATAGAAATTTCGTTAGTGAGAAATGTGACACAAACTTCCGCACTGGACACCCGGCAGGTCTATATTAATTTTTTATTCACCATATAGCCGAAAAGTTGCCTGGTGAAATGCGCGTCTTTTTCCCCGTGATATATTATCCCTTTACATCATGAAACATTTTTAAAAAAAAATACAAACAAGAAAAAAAACATCTTTTATTTCTTGTTCATCATTATCCATATAATTATTCTTTTTTTATCCTCCTCCTTTTTTACTTCATAAATACAAAGATTTTAATTCATCATAACAAAACCCGTGTATCCAAATGATAAATTAAAAGAATTATATTTAATATTCATTCCAATGCACTGTAAATAAATAAAACAATTAAAAATATTTCAAAGACAATTCATTCAAGTCCTGACATAAAATGTGGATTATAAAGTAACACCACACACAACAGATTCCCCCGAGATGTTGTCACTTTATACAACAATAAAACACACAAAAAAAAAAAAAATACAAACTCATATAGAGAAACTAAAAGTGCAATGATTCAGATGAGACACGAGACAGAAATTATGCATGGACTTTCACATACAAGGACACATATAATATCACACACATGAGACAAGAGCTTAATAAATACATACATACTTATAATACCCATGGGATCGATGATGTGAAATGAAAGATGAACGAACAATGCCACACACATATTCCATATATAAATATTATACATATACATATAAGCACATATATTCGTATTTATATATGAAATTGTTGAAGCGATGAATGCGCCGCGTGAAAAGGACGATTACGCCGGACAGAGACGTGTTGAAACTGGATTAATGTAATCCCCGTGAGAATTTCCGGAATGAAATCGCATCATCAGACGTGAAGTATCGATTTCGTTGCCATTGCATAAACATATATGTATATTTATGTATTGGTAAATATGTGTCTCTGCAAATAGAGCGTATATATACCTATGTAGATGGTTGTATATGTATTGACGCCTAATGTATAATGTGGAGAACAATGACAAGTAACTCAGTAGAGCACATATTTGCATGATCTGGCGGGTGTCGTGTGGATGATACGATCCCCTCTTGCAAATCACTGTTGATACTTTGATAATATCACCAATATGTAACTGTATTATTATACAGTGGATATACAATAGCAATGTTTATTAGCAGGAATGAATTTAATGGAGAAAAAAAAATGAATTATTAGAGGTATTTAAATTTTGTTTGTGAATTATTTAATTTAATGAAGAGATTTTTATTTTTATTTGAATGTTAAAATTGTGGTTTTCGTTTATGATTGTGAATGTTTTTTTTTTATTTATATAGACAGCGTTGAATTAATTATTGTGCTGTGAGGTGGTTGGTATAATTAATTTGATAAATAACAGAAGATAAATGTTGAATAGTATAGATAATTAGATTGATAATATAATCCCAAGGAAATTAATTTTATATTTATTTTTCTAATTCTTCTCATGTTTCGAATTAATTTTTAATTTGATATTACTACCGGGAATTTTAATTTGAGATTAAAATATATTAATTTATACCGCTCGATAGTTTACCGGATATTAATTGAATATATGTATATCATTTTGAAACAATTAATTATTCAATTTTCATTCAGACACACATATAATTATAAATATTTTTTTATACGTTCTCTTAACTCTTTAAAGCATTTAAACTCGGAGTATGGCGCCGGTGTGAGAGTAGAATGAATAATTGAGCGAAGCGATACTAATTGTGAGAATGGCATCTCTCAGGGTATTACAGACAAAGATAAAGGGAGGGAGAAAGAGGATAAAAGGGAAATGGTGAAGTATATATATTTCTCTGCTCGACAAGACCATGGGAAACTCGTCCAACATAGGACGATTGCAATTACACGACTCTGAGACTCTCTCAATCGCCGCAGGCTTTTCCTTCAACTCGCACCCATCTCACTTTTCTTTTTCATCCCTTGTAGACTACTCTCAATCCCTCTCTCTCCTCGTCCTCCTTTTGCTTTGACGGCACCCCTTTCTCAATGTCTCTTCATCGCAATAGAAAATACACTACCAATCCTTCAAAAAAAAAAAATGAATAAATAGATAAATAAAATAATTCAACTTATTATTTATTATCGAAAAAAATGACAAAATAAAATTTTAATATTTTTACAGTGTAGTGTATTATATAGATTTTTTATTCACGATGTTAATTTAATATTAAACGGATATTTAATGTGAAAATTGTTATACTAAAGAGAAATAAAATTGTAATCAGAGAAAAGAGAGAAAACACTTGGCAGCTTTTGTTCTTATCTCATTTATGTGTGTGCTTTGAGGAAAAAGAGGGGTCAAATGGGACAAACTGTAGCGTTGAATGAATGGAGAGGGCAATAATAGTATACGTAGATGTGATGTTAGTGGTGTATTAATGTATACACCATACATGTACGTCTGTGAGTATGTTAAAGTGGTCGAGAATTTAAGCCATAGTGAGAGAACAAAATATATAATACATACATTCCAGTTTTGAAAGTGGAAAAGCCAGGGTGTTACATCCCAAAGTCACCAAGGTATCTCTCAGGACAATTACAGAGATAACCCGAGCACATAAAACCACTCGTTCCACTTTTGCATCCTCATCTGTTTCACCAAATTACTATAACCCTATCTCTTACACACCTTTGTCGCCCCTGCTTCAGAATATTCTTCCACTTATACTTCAACTCATGGAGGTGAGCATGTATATTGTCGTATCGCAAAACAAGAAGGAGAGAATATAGTCACCGGGAGAAGTGGAATTAAAAGTGAGTGAGTTGAGAGAGAAGCAGGACAGATCTCAACGGAAAATTCAACGACGAAATAACTTCTCTTGACATTTCCTCTTATGTCCTTTATGTATTTCTATGTCTTTGCCTCTGTATAAATATCTATGTATGAGTGTATGTACAGGAGTGTTGACTTTAGACCAAATTGAAAGCACAACACGTCACATCAGCTGGAAAAGGAAACAAGAGAAGTGCAAGTTGAGAGAGAAACAAGAATATTTGTGCAATTTGTCACTTGGACTACATATACACACTACATAGATTTATATATTTACTACTATATGTATACCTCATAGTAAAATTCCTTTGCTTCAAGTATACATGAAACATAAACTCATTCACCTTTACTTTATACTCCGCTTGTCACCTGACCCCAAATCTTGGATAGGTCATACGCAAGCTTGAAAATTGGCTACGTCTTTATCTTCACTGACATGACAGACAAAGCTATATATCTTTGTACATGTAAGAATGAAGAAGAGGAGGAGATGATGAAATAGTAACAAAAGTGGATAGTGAAATGCGTTCCATTTTCACAAGAGGCTTTCAATACATGCAACGACTAGTAAGATACACATATCTCACGAACATATTGAGAGCATCGACTCTTACGAGTTTACTTGTATGCATGTAGATATATTTGATTCTTTTATTTCTTGTATCAGACCACAGTAATTGAGGTGAAAAAAAAAATGAATGATGAACGAGAGAGAATAAGAAATAGGAGAGAGATAAATTTGAAATAGTAGAAACTGGATATTTCCCATGGCAATTTTTGTCATGTCGATGCTTTTCCATCAAGTATTTTTATATTTTTTTTTTCCGTATGACTATTTTTTTTTTATATGCATTTATATATATATCTATGTGTGTATAGAACACACATTTATTCCTGATGTTCTTTCGTATATATCTCAAGAGATCAAAGGAGAATATACCAACTGAAGAGTCCTTCAAAAGAGATCGAGTATCAAGCACTATAGACGTTGTGACAATCGTCAAGGTAAAACGTTTCTCTCATGGTATATAATATATACGTTTATATAATGAATACTTCATATATACATATGTATATATACCTTTCTTTCTCATTCTGCAGGTCGTGAAATTTATTTTGAATTTATTCTCTCAATTCTTCATCTTCAATTTAGTACTCAAAAGTTCGTTTGAATTTCTTGATATAAATTAAAATATTAATTATTAAAAAAATGTTTAAATAAAAATCTGATTAATAGATATACAATATATATATCCAATTCCCAAGTGAGAATTCATATTAATTATTAATATGAATTAATTGAGAATTAATAATAATTGCTAGATAATAATTTTAATAATTGATGGATAATAATGAGAATTTAATTGAATGAATAATTTTACGAGTAGATATAATTTTATTTTATCAGTAGTTATGGGAGTGTATGGTCAGACATATGCTTGCTCGATTGCAACATGAATTTAATAGTGAGTTCATAATACCAGTTCAAAGTTTCTATTATTTAGAGAGGAGAATGTGTTATTTATATCTGGGACGTTTTGAATTTCTCTTTCATTGTTTAAATGGTACCAATTGTACTGTCTACCTCTTCCTCCTTTTCTCTCTTGTTGTTTCGTTTTCGTATATACTCTCCTCACTCTCCAGGGAAAACGTCGCCGGAAATCTAAGGCAAACCTGCTTAGAACCATTTTAATGAACATTGCGAACAATAGCGAGATAACACATGGGGAGAAATTGTGCCTTGGCACAAACCTGGTGTTTGTATACCAATGCACAACAGACACAATGAAAATGCATTATCTGTATACCTTCCACTGAGCATTGATGCTATCACATTTATATACGTATGTTTGACTCGAAATGAGAACAAAATGGACAAAATAGTTGCCACCATTTTGCTGCCAAAATCCACGAGGATTAATATTTTATTTTTGTTTCTCTTATTCACTTATTTATTTTTTATTTTTGATGGAAGCTTACTAGTCGTCATGAAGACACAATAGTTGACCAATTTTTGGCAGGATTTCCTGCACTATTCTTCACTATTTGGCAATTGGCCGAGGTAGATTACAGGATAGTGTGAGGGTAAAGAAGTAAAATGCAGTAAATTTCATGACATTTGGAAAGTTTGTAGCGGTTGGTGGTTATGGTTGCACGTTTTCGTTTTACGAGCAACACAAGGCGTCATTTTATCGGCTATTCCACGTTCTCCATTGACTCTCTCACTCTCCATCGCTTCGCCTCACTCCTCCAATCTTTTCCAAAACGAATTTTGTCCTTCGATCGATTCATAAACAGTGATTCCTGATTTTTTATTTCATATTTTTACTGTCTCATTATTACTTTTAATCGATAAACAAAATAAATGATCGCAATTTTTTTTTATCAATCAATTTCAACTTTTAATTGTCATGTAAACCATATTGGTTACCACGGTTCGTTAAACGATATTGCAAAATTATCAACGTGTAATAATGTGTATTGACATCGAACTACAGAGCAAAACGCGAACATGTGGAAATAATGACTTTTGATTGCAATTTACTTTGTATGATTTCACGCACAAAATTATTGATGCATATATAAATAAAACGGCTGATGATAATTAATTGTGTAGAAATTATCCACTTTATGCTCAATTGAATATTCCCATATAATATTCAAATGAAAATATAAAATAAACAAAAGTGATAAAATTCATTTTAATATATTCACTCATCATTATAATTAAAATCATTAATATTTCATCCATACCTTCATTTCTATCTATTATTTTTTATCATTCCGCTCTCTCCTAATGTATGTATATAAATAATATCTATACGTGTAATATACTTCACCTAAGATAGTCAGGAATAATTTAACAGTAGAATATTCATGAAGGAAATGCAGAAAAGCGTTGCGTTCTATATGTTCTCAACCGCCCTTATCATATCTCTTCTTCAAGTCTATATAAACTAAAGCACACATTTATACATTTATTACGAATATACTGGTGCAGACATTAGATGAATCGCGAGTGTATATTGAAGGTCAGAACGCTGACTTTACCAAGCGGCAAATCCATGCAGATGAAAGTGTATCCGCGCGCAACCGAGGGCGAACGCAGTGGGCGGTTTTCACTAGGAAGAGTAAACTTACTGTATCCCACGGTTCAATTAGCCAAAGTGCATGTATGCATACACTTATACATTTATATGTTTGTATGAACGTACGTATATAAATGTAGTTTTACTCGTGGGGCAACTTCCGATCGTGTCATAAACTCTGCAACTGGTTGCAGGATGTAAATATCGGAAAATTTGCTGAAAATCAAAATTAACTTTGGTAATATATATATGTAATGTAAATTTAGATAGAAAAAAGTTATTTTTGGTTTGTTTTAAATAAGAAATGTGTGATATTGGAGTTGAATGATTGATAATTATTAAATGTATTTGTGTAGAAATTGAAAAATTGATTTGTCAAACTCCAGATTGAAAATTCGTGAAATTTTACGATATGAGAATCGTAAAATAAAATTGGACAATTGATATTAATGTCGCGTATTCCAATGGTGAATTATATTAATATCATTCGCCAATATGTGTAATGGAATTGTTTCAAACAAATATAAATCTATATTCTTTCATCGTAAACACATACGTATATAAAATAAATTTAAATTCCAGGTCGACCAATGGTGTATCCGACTGCGCAATTCGTATCAGCAAACGAGGGTGAATCATTGGATATAGCAGTTGAATTTTGTGCAGAGCCATCTTACAACAAGCTTCTTTGGTTGTCGTCCGAGAGTGTCTACGTACCCGGAGGCGAGGAACGTGATGGTGTTCAAGCTTTAGAACTTGAGGTAAATTATCCCTCAATGTTTTTTTTTTCTATTTTTTATTCTTTCACTTATTATATTTTTATTCTTTTACTTCTTCTCAATTCTCCACTCACTTTCTTTTTTTCCTCGTATTTCTTTATTTCTTTTTTAAAAACCCTGTCTGATGTCTATTTTCTTTCTGTCGTGCGCACAACCCTTGGGCTGAAAATGTCTGCGATACTATTCAGCATTACGAGATACCCACAAAATCCTCTCTTTAAACATTATTTTGACGGTCATGATAATTTTCATGAGCATACATATTCCAACCAGCCCCAATCTCATGTTTATTGTGGAGGGTGAAAGCTTTTAAAACCACTTTCAAATTATAGTGGCTTTGGTGTTTCATCTAAAATTTAGCGCAAATTACATTGATAAATAATTCCCATAAGAAGAATTTACTGACTTGTGTTACATAGTAAAATTCTTGTACGTGACGAAACGCAAAATCTTACAAAATCCACACTTTTCTTTTCTTACATTTCATATTTTCTCCTTTACTTTATATCTACACACATCTATATATGAGTATCTACTTTATCAAACCGCTTTTTCAACGTTATATATAATATTTATTATTGTGGCGTGTTCAAACCATCGTGCAAAATATATACGGATGATGGTGAGACGTGGCCTCGTCGGATAAGTGCTTGAGATTGGCTTCAACAATTTTTCATTCGTCGAAAATGAGAGAAAAAATAAATAAATAAATAAGAAATATCTTGTTCTCTGTTTGTCTTTCCAATCTCAAGAATTGATTCATTCCCAATTTTTTTTCCCCTCCTCATCTCAAAACCATTCGATGTCTATTATTTTTTTTTATCATTTTCTTTCTTCGTGTCTTTTCAATTTAATTTTATTTCCCCATTGTATATATTTTTCTTTTGCAGAGTGGCGGGATTGAAACGTGTTTCAGGACAACTTTACGTATCGATGCTGTCCAGTGGTCACATTCTGGCGAGTGGATGTTTATTGTACGTTCACAAGCTGGTGTTGCCGATGCATCTGTGTCGGTAAATGTCACTCGTGCATTTGGTTTTAGTCGTGGATCCACTCTTGCTCGCAGTGTCATGACAATATTCTATTGTCTTATTGTTGTATTTTATTCACAACAACGTTAATCCCAAACGCCACTTTGGGCACACAACTAAATTCACTCTATTCAACATTTTATGTGTATATAAGTACTAAATTCTACATTGCATTGAATGTCTTGCGAGGGATTTCCACAGCGCGCTCTTGACTTTATTCAACCGTTTAATTCACTCACGACCGAGTGTAATTGATTTTAAACGAAATTGTCCGACTATTATTTGTGGATTTAAAGTTTTTCCCAAGGGGGAGAGGTAAAAGATAATGCCTAATAGTCTCATATATATGTATATTCTCATTTAATTTAAATTTTAATTCGTAAACTTTACAAACAATATAAATATATATGTTTGTATAAATGAAGAAAATTTATTCCTTCATTATTTGAGACTAGTGAAGCATTATATAGGCATAACTGTCACTTGACTTTATATAAGCAAGTTAAATTCACTACTACTTTTCCCTTGTTTACATTGTGCTTGACGTGGTGTAAATAATTGTATAAATTATTTTTACGCGATAAAATATAAAATAAACGATTGAATAAGAGGAAAATAATAAAAAAAAA
>JAQQBR010001834.1:5579622-5618340 GCA_030347285.1 Microctonus hyperodae
TTTTTTTTTCTAACGAAAAATTAGAAATTTAATGGGTGTATATGTATATAGTCGTGGTATTTATATCGAAAGGTGATTAATAATGATATGTACTGAAGATAATTATTGTCATCAGTGTGTAAAATTAATTAGAAAATATGTGGGACGTAAAGACGAGAGAAAAAGAAAAGTAAAATGAAATGAATCACTGTTGGAGAATATATATGTATGATTTGTTGATATATTTTTATAAACTCTTTATTTAGGTATATAAGTTCTTCATTAGCCAATATTATAAAAATATCGGATATTAGTCTATTTCTTCGCTGCCAAATAACTGACAAAAAAAAATAAATAAATAATGTAAATTCTTTCATAAAATTCTTCATTTAAAAAAATAAATTATTATTCCATTTGTTTCCTCAAAATTGAAATAAAAATATCTTTCTCTTTTCTCTTACATGTAATTAATTATGAGTCTATTCATTCAATTAATTAATTAAATATAAACTATGTCCACTATGGCCCCTATATGTAAATAGACAAATAAAATAAATAAATATTCGTAACAATTGTTACATTTACTCGTTGATAATAACGATCACAATAACGACAATGTCTAACATACTTCTGTTAAATATTTACAATAAGAAAATAATGAATAAATATAAAAATAAATTCACATTCATCGCGTGAAGCCGTGTGAACTTATTATGATATACACTCGCAAAACAGAACAAAAAAAAAAATAACGAAAGGCAAATAATAACGTATTCATATATAGAGTTCAAAGGGCCCTTATTAATTTAAGAATAAATGGAAACAAAAACAAATAAGGAAAGTCAATTTGTACGTAAGAAATGCAGATATAAACAAACAAAAAAAAAATGGATCGATATTTATAATGCGAAATAATGAAGGAAATAATTAATAATAATTTAACTGTTGTTCCCGCACGCCCTTCAGATAAATTAATAATTAAAATATAGATATCATAGTTTTACTGGAAAACAATAAATAAATAAAATAATTATAAGAGAGTATAGAAAATAAATATTATTCAAAATGAAAATTATTTGTAAAATGTGATTGAAATAAATAAATATACAAAATAAAATAATAAGGCGATTGCGATAATAAAATCAAATTGTAGTGCAGATTAATTGTAAATGTTTAACCCAGAAATAATTGAGCTTATTGTTAATGGATGATATATATTCACAATTCTCAATTTATCCGAATAATAAAAACGAGATACACATTTTGGACGATTGATATACTGAAAAATAGGATTACAGTTAAGGAAATGTTGCCACACAATAAGTTGAATCGCCTTGTGCCAGTAAAAGCCCGATATTTTCTCTCTCCAATCAATTTCACTAATGAAATGTTTCGGAAAAATCGAAAGAAAATTCAATTTTGTTAAGAGAATATTCTTGGAGAGAAAATGGAAAATAAATAGAGAAGCAAAAAAAAAATGAATATACAGATAAAAACGTGACAACAATAATTGAAATTTCGACTTAGTGATCGAGTGACATTTTTATCAATTGTATATTCTATATAAATTGATATATAAAAATATACATATATAAATAAACATAGTATAGTCGACCTATATACATCATCGAATCGTTCATTGATGGAGAAAAATATTCATCGTAACATTGTAAATATTTTAATCAATCAATCGATAAATATTGTACAGTAAAATAATTATTCTTAGAAAAAAAAAAAAGACAAAAAAATTCATGTCCGAATTTTTTCGTTTGTTTTTTTTTTCATTATTTATATTTGTTTTTTTTTTAAATCAAAATACGGATAAATTGAACGTAATTATTTGTAAACATGAACAATTACTCGATGTGCAATCGGAAAATAAAAACAAATAAATGAAAAAAAAAATAAAAAAATATTTTTAGGCGCAACCAACGGAATTAAATGTTTCAAACATTTCTGCTGAATTTTTCACTGCGTCGGTTGTGAAATAAAATTGCTATACACAATTACAATAAAATATACACACACACACACAAGAAATATACATTGATATTATTAAATAAACACGTAAACAAGTACAATAATGTACTAATTTTTAGAATAAATAAAGAATAAAAAAAAAATAAAAATTTGCTGTGTATAATAATAAACAATAGAAGCGAATGTGAGAATGTTAAATGGTTAATAATACCTTATGTCAACTTGATAGTGTTAACGCTACGGAGTAAACTGTATACGTCCAAAAAAAAGAACAAAAAAAAAAAAGAAACGAAGAAAACACGAGTGAAATGCGATACATTGAATTTATTTACATTTCCCAAAACAAATCATCCCTCTATATATTTATGTGTATATATATATATTTATTTATTGTCTCTTACTACGGGTGGTAGCGCCCACTTATTTCCGTTCTATTCCCTTGGCTATTTCTACACCAGTGCAAAACCTACGATATTTGACGTGGGCGAGTACTCGAAGCAATAAATTCAATTCGTGCCACAAAACAAGCGCATGTTCGATTTCTTTTTATTTTCATTTTATTTTATTTTATTTCATTTTATCTTTTTCATTTCATTTCAACCTTTTTTTTGTTTCTACTTCGGTTCATTTATTTATCACTATCTATTATTATTCTCTATCGACGTCATGAATTCAAAAAAAAAAATAAAAAATAAATTCAATCTTTATTAATAAATCAGTTTAAATCACGAATCAATTAGCAAGAGAAATCTTTCGATATACTTGTATATTTATTTATATGTTTTCTTGTTAGTGTTTATATAAAGCTGAGTAAGAATAACGTCTAGACACCCTTCACCCAGTAAATAACTCTCAACTTGCTCCGGTCTAAAGGCGAAAAATTACAAACTCCTGATGTATATAACGGAAAAGTGGGCCGTGGAAGTTTAAATTCACCCGCTTCTCTCGCATCCCCCTTTTCTTCACATCTACAATATCCCACCGCCCCCAAAACATTTTCACCCTTTCTCATTCCACCAGCGTTTGCGCTACGTCCCATAATTCTTGTCCTCGCTATCTTCACCCCCGTGAAGAAAGTCTCTCTCTTGGCACAAGACCTCATCCACACACTCATTCGCGCACACATATAAACAAATACATCCACTCTGAACATACACAAAAACATATTTAGCACAAGCTTTGCGCAATGGCTTCACAAGTGTCGCTTGTCATTTTATTTTCCTACTGTGTTAAAACCCACGACGTCTACCTGTATACACATGAAGAAAAATTAAAAAATAAAATTTTTATTCATTCACATCTACTCCATATTTATCTTTAAACACTTTTCATTTATTCATAACCTCCTTTTTTTTTTTTATTCCACTCCAAATGTCCATGTCAAGTGGACTTCAAAGCTCATTCTCCTTCCTGCTATGCCACAATAATTGTTATCACTGTGCGACTGTATTTCCATGAAGAAAAAAAATAAAAAAAAGTGCCACTCGAGTAACTAATGAGAAAATTGCGCTCTAAATGCTAATGCCACTCATTTTCAGACGTTGGAATACAGCCACAGGGGAATTGTCGAGATTTTAAAGACGCTACGAAGAAACGTACAATGCCAATATCTTCCAATTTTTTTTCTTCCCCACACCTCAAAAAGATATTCAACAAAAAAAAAATACCTAAAGCTTTGAAAATCCCTTTTATCACCGTTGGATACGCGAAAACGTCGAAAAGAAATGAGTATAGAACTGAAATGAGACTTTCATTTCCCTCCATCAGTGAATCGAAGCACTGCGATTATTTGAATCCAACGAATACCAATCTTCATTCTATACATATACTATAATACCCCACTCACATATACCCAATACATTTATCACACTAAACTCAACATAATAACTATCGTCTATATATCATCATCATCATCACAATAATTCCCCCTTTATTTCTTCTTCAATCTCTTCTTTGCACATTACAAACATAATCCCCTACATCTTTATATAATGAATTCGTCAAAAGTTCGTTTTCCTACACTTTGAAATAGCACTCATTGATTACACTTTATACATACATTTACAGTATATATCATACATAATATACATGTATTTACAATGAGTCTTATTCGTTTGGTCTGCTATACGACTATCACGATTACGAGTTAACGAAATACCGAAAGGGAAAATGTTTGGGAGTATCATACATATATAAACTTGAGGAATAGATGTAACAGAAAATACCAAGAGAATGAGCAAGATGAAAATACAAGTCTTAGATGCGACGTTGGTAAGATGGCGGTGGTGTAAGCGTTAAAACTTAAAACTTTACCAATTTAACTGTGAGCAGAGTAGAATGTTACTTTGGTGAGAGCAAACAACTTGCAGGGAGACATATATATAGTAAGAGAGAGAAAGAAAGAGAGAGAGAGTAATATATATATGTATATATATTTAAATTAAATATGCATAGTGGGGAGTAGGGTAAGTGGTCGTAAGTTTATCAAACCTCAATGTCAGTCAGAGAGGATTAAAGCAAAAAGTAATATTTCTCTATATTTACAAGTTATATACTTACATAACCCTATGTATATGTAAGTATATATAGATATAAAAATTTGATGAATTAAAAATGTTGTTTACAAGTCAACAGGAAATGAAGAAAAAATTGGATAAGAAATCGCATTTTCTCTTCATTAAATATCAGAATTTTTTTTTTCGAGATGATAAACTATAGGATAATGTGTGAAGAAAAATAAATAAAATTAACAAGACAGTAAACGAAAAATAGAGGTGAGGATTAAAAAATAAACAAACAAACAATAATGGTGCGTTGATATATATACATATACATATAATGTAGTGGGACAGATTTATGAGAGGATGCGGTGGAGTTGCGGATCGCCGCTCCAACGAGTGGATATAATGGTTCATACACTTCTCCAAAAGACTTTGATGGATATCTCTCTATCCGGGCATCCATCCGGTTACAAAACCTAATCCCAAAGCGTACCGGTATATATACATATATACAGATATATATATAAATATATATCTAACAGGTTTGATTTATTTATATACCAACCATTTTCCACTTTTACTGCACTCTGCTTCTTTCTCACTTTTATGCAGAGATATCAGCATTAAATCGATACATTGCATTTTGTTTTCCAATATATATTTATATACATGTATGTATATATTTTTATTAGATCATCCGTTGTAGATTGGGTTAGGTGCGCGATTTATTTATATCATGTGCACATATATGAATGCTGATATGCTATGTGTGTCTGATATACAACGTAACTGACACTACTGATGTGCTCATATCCACATTTTCCATTGAGAAAAAAAAAATTGTACCACAATGTGTTACGGTTAATTTAGAAGAATGTGAACACTGCAGAATAACATAATGTTTGAGAGTAGAAAATAAAAAAGGAGAGAAAAAAATAAAAACAGAGAACGAAATTAGTGAAGCGACAGAAGAGAAAAAATAAATAAAACAGAGGTAAAAATGTTGGGGATTTTTCTTTTAAAGTCCAGTATGAAAGTCATTTGTATGTACTACTACATGTATATACTTGTCAATGCCAGATGCAATATTGCAATGTATACACGTATTATTATTACACAATGAGAGTGCAGTTATTGTGATTGCCATGTCCAAGGTGAAAGACAAACAATATAGATAATAATGCGGCATTTATGTTCACATAAATATATATTTGTAGGTGATTATACAATAATATGAACAGTGATAAAGGTATAAATGTCACTGTCATTAATGCAATTGTGTCATGATTCAATGAAATTTAATAAAACTTTTTTGAATATCATTTAAATTAATTGGATGAATATTAAATGAAAAAATAATAAAATTGAATTTCTTTTTTTCACGTCACACACAATTAAAGAGCGAAAGAGATTGAAAGGGATTTAACCTGTGAAATGGATTTTTTTTTTCTTCATTTTTTATAATTAAAAAAAAAAAGTAATAATAATACTATGATAAAAATGAAAGAATGAATATGATCAATTAACGATAATCCCTTTATTTTTTTTCGCGATTAAAATTCGGTGGCGAGCGGATGAAAGGATGAAGCAAGGCTACAAAAAAATTCAACCTCTATATACGGTTGATCGACTATTGAACGAGAGCGATTACCCAGGACGTTCTCTGACATTTTTTTTTCTCTTCTTCTTTCACCTTTATTTTTTTATTTATTTTTTTTTTTATTCAGGTTACAGAGCGGGACTAGGTCAACGTTGAAACTGGGTTTACAGCTTATCACACTGACATTCGAGTACCTTTATCGTCTCTCGATTCGACCGAGAACTGTTTACTGATGCTTGATAAAATTTTTCCCAATGAGATTTCATAAAGCATAATCTCATATGCATGTATAAAAAATTCTATCTAATTCAAATTTCTATTTAACTACAAACAAGAAAATAAAAATAAATTTATTGATAACATCAGAATTTTTATTATTATTCAATTGTTATTATATATTTTACTTTAATTCGTATTCGTTTAACTAAAATTCAATTAACTCTGGCAAAAACTCAAAGCAACAGACTTTGATATAACTAAATCATTGTAAAAGAGCCAAGTGAGAGAGATTTAAAGAGAAAAAAAAAATAATAAAAGTTGACTTGTTACTCAAGTATAGTAGAAACGTGCAGTTGAAAACGGCGCATCGATATCGCACCATCATGAAGAAAAGAGGTAGAGAACCAAAGTGAGAAGAAGAGAAAAAGCAGAAAAAGAAGATGAAATGCTATATAGCTTATATTGCCTGCCTGAGTTTCACAATTTAATCTCAGCAAGTCTTGCCTCTTGCTGCAACGACGAATGCACATTATATTCCCTCAATTCAATGAAGTTTCCTTGCAAAAGCGCTCAAATAAAAGTAAAGAATACGAGAATAGTTGAATATGATTATCTTTTTTACTGATCTTGTTTATTATTTTATTATTCTCTTTTAAAACGACCATCTGTTTTTAAATTCAATCGTGCACTTACGCCACAATAATTCGCACATCAATTTAGATATTTAATTTAATGTTTACGTATTTATATATACAGAAATATACAGTTTGATGACACTGTGGGGTTATTGAATGATAAGAAGAAATATATTTATGAATAATTAATCTTACGACCGGATCTCTAAAATAAAATTAGTGATTCAGAAGTCCTTGATGTGATGTTATTGGCCTAAGTTGTTACTCTAGTTGACTACAATACCCTGAACCTGATGATATGTCAATATTTAAAATAGAGAATATAATCTAACAAAAAAATAAAACACTATAGAATCGAGTGTATAAAATAAATAAATAAATAAAGATTAAAAGAAGAAAAGAAAAATAGATTAAATTAATATAAATAAATTCAAACGTGTTAGCAATTAAAAATTGTTTACTTGTTCTGAATATTTCTAAAATAATCCAATGGTGATAATTAAATAATTGACACTTTTAAAATAAATTATTATAAATATCCTTCATAGATATTATTGTTGATTTTTTAAGATAAAGTCAAGACCGTGTTCTAGATATTTTAAATTACTCAACACCCACATTATTGTTTGTCTGTCATTGACATTGAAGGTGAAAGAGATGTGAGTAGATTCTACTGATTTATTTGAAAAAGTTGAGAACAAAAGGATCAAAGGACATCCCCTTGAAAATAAAGAAGAAGAAAGTAAAAAGATAGGGATGTCTCAAGGGAGGAAAAATCTTTTCTTTCTCAACGGCAGAAAAACGAGATTTTTTTTTTTAATTCTTTTTTTTTTCTTTATTTTTTCAACCTAATCGATTTTGTTCAGGCAACTTTGACTGACCGTGGAGACGAACAAGCGAGTCGTATAACCGTGGACCCGCATAACCTAGAATTGCAAAACGGAATACGGAAATGATAATACAGACGTGCACAACCATCGCAGTCACAATGAATAATTCTGATGAATTCTGCGGTTATAAATATTCTCAGATAATAAATTTATATTCAAATTAAACCAGAGATATAGAGAGAGATAGATAGTCAAAAGAAGAATAATAAATCGGAAGAGAGATAAAAAAGAGAGTACTTCCGCTTTAAAAAATTTTTATTCATCACGAATTAATTTATAATTAAATGGCTTTGAAATTATTTCAACAACAAATAATACAAATAACAAAAATTGATTTGTATTCTCATCACAATCAACTGATAATAGCTTCAATAAATAAAAATAAATTTATAAATAGATAAATAAATAACCTTGAATTCGTATAGATCAATGCCAGTATTTTTGGGAATAAATTAACTGAACAGTGCGTTGGCCCATCAAGAGCACCTTCATGTCATTGTCACTTAGTCACACTAGTAATTATTACACTAATACAAGAGTTTAAAATTTTTTATGACACTTTGTACTTTCAATCTGTCTACACTATAATCACTCACTACGTAAAGAGAACACAGGAGGGAGAATACACAAAGTGTTTCAATATATAACAAAAAAAAAAAAAAACTCAATGAAACATGTACGCAATACGAATAAAGTGTGAGAATTACGAGATACCAAGAGCATTTTTTTTTATCCCCGCCACTGAAGTGTTCTTCAATGTAAATATATATAAAATAAAAGACACGGTGGGAGTAAAAACGTTTTGCCCATCGTATAAAAAAACCTGTCAGCCGCAGGAGGCTGTGACAATTTTTTTGTTCATACAACGAGTTACTGAAAAGGAAAATTAGCTGAGAAAAAAAAATATAATGGCTTATGTGATAATGTTATTCATCATTGGAATAATTATTCCATTAGTTCGTGTCCACGAATACAATAATTGTAAGTAATATATTAAATAAATTACTTTACATTTGTACATATAAAATAATTTATTTTATTTTTCATTTTGTGAATGTGCGGTAAAGTTAAGATGTAGATAATTAGCGTCATTTAGTTTGGTTTGAACTTTTCGATTTGCCGTTTCCCCACCAATGGACAGTCGATTTAACGATAAAAGGTATATGTATAGCTACGGCAAAGTAAAGAATTTATATATAGATATATTTAGTGTAATAGAGTGCGGGAGAAACTAGGGGAAGGATTGGCTACGCTTCGTGGAACAGGAAGTTAATAAACTAAATTTAATATCCGCCATTAAGCACGCGCGCCGTTTTCTCCGTTGCATTTCCTCTTTTAGAATCATCCACATTTCTCTTTCAATCTCTTTCTCTTACGTCTGCGTATTTGCAAAATTGCAAAAGTCGTAATAATAAATTTTCAAATTTTATCTAAACCATCGAATAACCAAAATATTATATAAAAATATAAAAACAACTATATATTAATTAATTCATAATTATTTAATTTTTATTCATTACCATTAAATAATCAAAAAAATATTAAACTTGTCAATAATGTTAATAAATAAATAAAAAAGCTATATTAAACAATTGATTGTGTACGAAAATTTTAGTGATTTAAAAATCAAATATTTTTTATTTTTTATTTACAGGTATTTTTATTCATTTTTTTTCCCCTGTTTCATTTATAGTTTTGAATATATTTTGGGATTATATTTTGCGAATGTAGATGAGAGCTAAAAATTTTTGGGAATATTTATAGATACGTGAGTGTATGGCGCCTGGAAGTACAACCGACCATTCATCTATGACAGAAATTTACAATTCAAACTAACCGCGTGCGTTGGCGATAATTTTATTTAAACTCTGACAGCATCGGTAGCGGAAAACGCCACACCAACATATACACATATATTTATTTGTTATATATATGTATGTATAAATGTGTGTATATATACAAGTATAGCTGTTGCTGTATGACAGGTCGATCGGTGTCGCTCGAGCGATAAATACAATCATTGTCCAGTGCCAATCGCCAGGCTCCAAACTCCCATCGATGACTCCCTATATCTCTTCCCTCAGCTGTGTGTATGTAAAACACATCGGATGAAATATAAAAAAAAAAAACCGATCACTTCCGCTTTGAAGGCACGGAAATATCTCCAACAATCCAAGCTCCAATTATTCACTTTCAAAATCAATTAATTTCACCGTCAATTATTGTATATATTTATTTATCGCTCGTTATTTTTTTTTTATATTTTTATTGTTTTCTATTATTTTTCTATTTTTCAAAATTATACAATGATCGTCTGTTTTTTTTTCATAATTGTTTTCATGTAATATTAATAAATCGAGTGTGAAATATTTATGAGATAATTTACGTGGAGAAAATAATAATGAGAATTTAAATATCAAATTGAATACACGATTCTCGTGATGAAATAAACACTTTTTGATATTAAAGTGTGAATAGAAAAATAAAAAATCCGGAAATATTATTATCAGATGGAAGAAATAATAAATAAAAATTATAAAGTATTAGAAATGAATTAATGTTTTTACCAAGTGAAATATTTTCAGATAATTTATAAGCTGATTTAAAAAAATAAATGAAGGATTTTCAGTAATAAATAATATCAATTTTTCTCCTTTACACTCTGAGTAATTAGAGTGTTACATCGACTCTATACAACTTTAAGTGAAAGTTTTTAGAGAAATATTTTTCACAAGTTTGCTGTCAAAGGGCTGAAAGTAAAAGAAGAGAATGGATGAGTGTGACATAGGGAGGTACGAATTGTATTAGAACGCTCGTTGCGCGTTTCCGATTCACGCCTGGCGAAGCATTGGCGTATTATCATGACCATGTTCCGCCTGGCTTTGACATATCTATTACGCGTTTCCGAATAGAGGCGACTTCGAATTCTATGGGCAGGCGAATTCGATAGGACTGAGAGAGAGAATGAGTGAAGGAGAAAATACAGAGGGAGATAGAGAGAATTCGGAATAGGACAGAGAGTGAAAGGGTGTCTGAGGCTTGAGGGGATGAAACGTGGCACTCCAATTAATCAGTCGAGGCGTGAAACGCGAGACCGTGAGAGGGAGGAAGAGAGTAGAGGGTTGGTAAATGCCAGGCACGCGGAATTTGTGGTGACAGATCCATCGTATCTGTTCGCTTCAATGCGAAAATTTCATTCATCACAAGGAGAACAATTATTAATTTTTTTTTTCGCTCATTTTGGATGGAAGAATAAAAAAAAAATTTTTTTTTCAATTATTCACATTGAATAACGTCTATGAACTAATTATTGTAAAAGTAGACTATGAAATTGCAGAATATGATTGAAATAATGAAATGAAAAATTTTTCATTATTCAAAGATTTTTTTTTTTTAATTTTTTTTTAACTCTGGTTTTGTTAGCTCTTCTCGATTGGTATTTTTCTTTTGTTATATTTCATCAATTTCATTCAATACACATTACTTTCCTCGTTCTTGATTAGTTATTGAGAGTGCAATTAAGCAGCAGTTTTTCTCGGAAGAATATTTTAATACACATCAACTTTCTCGAAAATTAATCGAATAAAATTAATATTCAAATGCTGAAAGCTAACTTGTATTGTATTATTATTATTTATAATAATTCTTTTTCTTTGATATATCTTTTCACCTTGATTTATTCAGTTGCAGATGTGCCTTGTGGTCGTGGTAGAAGCATTTCACGGACGCCAAAAGTGGTAGGAGGTGAAAATGCACTTCCGCGTGAATTTCCCTGGTTGGTGAGCATAACAAGAAAAGGTGGACATTATTGTGGCGGGTCCATTATCAATTCCAAATTTATTCTCACCGCTGCCCACTGCCTATGCTCGTAAGTCCTATAAACAATTAATCACAATATAAAAAAAAACCAACACTAAAAAAAAAAAATTTTTTATTATAAGCAAATAAAAATAAATCATTCATGCAATCATCTTAAAATAATTATTTCTTATTTATAATTATCACTTACGTGCATCAGCAAATATTCAAGATTGTTTATTTCTTCCAGTTAATACACAACAACATGTAACAAATAGGTAGATAAGTATTGCAAAGACGTACGAGTTTAATCGGTTAAATTCTCGCGTGTAAAATAAATTCACATTTAGAATGGGGTGAAATGTCTGGACAATTAAAAGTCCAGTGGGAAGCGCGTAGAACAATAGGTCAACTTTCCTACCCCCTAACGCGCGACCAATGTGAGTATGGGAATGAAACAGACAGAGAGAATAGAAGATAGCAATGAGAGATGATGTAACGAGGTAAAGCCAACGAATCAGGGACTTTACCCATGCCGCCCACGACTCTACAAACCATGATTGCGTGTGGATTACAGAGCACTCAGTAATTGCGCGCCCACAACCCTAGCAAAATGCGAGACATATATATTTATACATATGTATATGTATACACAGGAAAGGCAAGAGTGGGTTGTCTACAATTCGACCGGTATCATCAACCTCGCCAACAACTATTTCTGGACATAAAAGCTTCTTCTCTCATTTTTTCCATCATTTACCACCAGCTCGCAATCCTCCTTCTTCATTTATTTTTTATTTTCTTCCTTCCTCCACCAACTTATATCTCGATTCAACGATTAATTTGTTTTTGCCGCTTCCGGGTCACCGCTAACTTGACAGTTTTATCCATTTTTAACGTTTCAGAAATGTTTTTATGAGACCCAAGAGCTTGAACTTAGCTTTGTCTCATTTCACTATTGATGTATTTATTCTTATAAATACATGTAAAGATTAATCAATTTTATATAATTTCTCGTTGTTTTTTTATTTTTTTTTAGAATATTACTGCTTAATTTTGTCGGTGCTCTAATTACTATATGTATATTGTTGAGAAAAAAAAATTGAAATGAATTTTTCGTTTTTTTTTATAGGGGAAAAGATTCAATTCCAGCTAAACAATTTCGTGTAACTTTAGGCGAATATAATTTACGTGAGCCTGAAGTACCAGCGGCGATTGTAGAAAATGTACAAAATGTTATCGTACATCCAGGTCATACTTGTGGACAATATGTGAACGATATTGCGATACTGGAGCTTGAATCGGCGATAATTTGGTCGGATAGTGTGCAACCTGCGTGTCTTCCCACGGGCCAAGGTGAACTTGGTTACAAATCATTTGAGGGTGAACGAGCAATTGCTGCTGGATGGGGCTGGCTCGGCGAGGACAGATCCAAATGTAATAAATTATTCTCTAACCTTTCTCTAACTCTCAGCATCTATATTAAATTTAAACTATATATTCATGCATATATCTAATTGAATAAATAATTTTCACAGATAAACGAACTGATGTTCTGCAGAAAGTTAATGTTAATGTTGTGGAAAACACAATTTGTAGAGAGTGGTACGAGAGCCAAGGGAAAAAAACACGAGTTGAATCACAGCAAATGTGCGCTGGACACGAGTCTGGTGGACGTGACTCGTGTTGGGTAAGTTATTGAACAATATAAATAAATAAATACTTAAAGTTAAAAATAAATGATCAAGTCCCTCAAGCTCAAAATATAAAATAATATTTTTGTTAAATTTCTTCTCTGCATGAAATATGTGAATCTTTTATGTCTACTTGCACCTGTTATATCCTGTACTTTGTTCACAGGCAGATAGTGGTGGTCCCCTGATGGTAGGAAATCATCTGGGTGGCAGTACAATTGTCGTGGGGGTTGTTTCATCTGGGGTGGGGTGCGCTCGACCGCGACTTCCTGGTATATATACACGTATCTCAGAATATATTCCCTGGATCACGCAATGGGCCATTGTTTAATCGCAACGTATCAATATGAATCAATGATAAAAAAAAAATCTTATCGATTAATTAATTTACCAAATTAAACTTTGGTATAATTACTCTAGTCAATATTTAACTTAAATTTTTTAAATTATTCTAATGTTTAAATATTTGATACTGCATCCTATTGCGCAATATTTTGTATTTTATCCTCTTCATTAATTTCTTAATGCTATTTATAATTGTGTATGAGTAAATATATTTGTGTTTTCTTGCGCAATCGATTTTTTAAATATTTATTTCAACAAAGTTTACGCAAATTATTTATTTCTTATTGCTAATGAGGCATTTACAACCTCTTTGCTTTCCTAGGTCTAAGAGGATTCCACGTCACTGGCGTGTAATCAGTTATTGATATAATTTCCAATCCTCCCATTTGTATTCCCTTAATAGATGACTGTAATATTTCCATGATTTAATGTAATAAACTATTGATTAAAATTTATTTTCAAATATAAATGAATTTATAAAACTTACCGCTCGGCCAGGTCCCAAACCTCTAATACGTACTCGAACCGTTTTATATCCCATATTTATTGCTTTCTATAAATAAAAAATATTTATTATAAAAATTCGCATTAATTAATATTTTATTATAAAAATTCGCATTAATTAATATTTTATTATATAAAAATGATTAATTAGAAATTTGGTAATACTAAACAATTGCTTACTTTACAAAGAGTAATTGCAGTTGCTTGTGCAGCAACATTAGTTCCTTTTTTGGCATGTTTAAAACCTTCAGTGCCACAAGTGTGAATAATTTTCACAGTTCCCTTATAATCTGACATTGTCATAAGAGTGTTATTTGGTGTACATTTAATATTGACAATAGGAATTTCTTTAAAGGGTATGTCATTGAAAAGTTTATTTGGAGTATTAATGTCTGGAAATATATCATTGCTGAAAATAAACAAATAAAGGTATTGAAATGTATGCATAACCTAATTTACGTTACGGATATTTTATTTTTTTTATTTTTAAGATAAATTATCTAAACCACGTATGAAATCACACTCACTGTTTTAAAATGTTGTCAATATCGACGACCCTTTCGCCGTCTACACCCTCATCTTTTTTAGGTGTTGATGCCGCCAACGTTCTTCTATCTTGGCCAAAATTAATTGAGGTTATGTGCATACACCTTGCATTTACATTATTTAAGATATTTGATGAACGTATTTGAGATTGAAATGCCTGTAAACATAATCTCTCAGTAGTAGGTAATTTTATTATATTCAAAAGCGATTTCAACATCGTTTATTTAATTTATTTACGCGATAAAATTATTCATTTATAGACAATCTATTTCTAAAAAAAATTCCAACATCGAGAAAAAAAGACGCAAAGCTAATGCGCAGTACAATGCGCACCTAGCGCTGCTGTGGCGGAACATCCAACCTCTCAAGCTTCGCAGCAGGAACACGAGTGGCGCGACAACGCAAGCAAGTGTGGCTGTGGGACAATTTTGTACGTAGTCACATTGCTATATTCAGCCAATCACTATTGTTAAGTGTCACGTGATAAACAGACCATTAATTTAAATATTGATACAGATCAAACGAAAATGAAATATTAAAATATAAGAATGTTTACAAGGATGATGATAAATTTAGAAGGTATGTTTATTCTGATTAACGTATTATTATCTTTTCATTAAAATTATCTAATTTATATGTATGAGTCAACATAACCTAAAAATACACCTAACAATAATTGAAAAATTCCAGAAATGAGTTTATAATGTATTAAACTGCAAATTAATGATAAATATTGATAAACCACTTCAAGCATATATTAATTATTATATAAAAAAAAAATACTTATAATCCGTGAAAAAAAATTAGACAAATGAAGAAAAAATAAATATCTCATATATAAATTGTGCTTTTATTCATTCAATAATATATAAAACACTGCTTGTGTTCAGTATTTGGAATTATGAAGTGTATTAGCAGTACAATCCAGTTCCCTCCATATCGATAACACACTGCTTCAAATACTGATATTGTTTCTCATCGAGATTATGAATAAAAGTGTCTCTATTGAATAGTTCAAGCGTAGCAGCGCCCGAAACATATCCATTTAATTTAGCAGCAATTGGTGATGTACAAATAAGTTCAGGCGTCGTTAAACCAAACGATTCCAATAGATAACTATGCGACTGAAGACGATATTTTTGATGATAACTATAAAACAAACCATCATATATTTTTATTTGTTTATTATATTAAATATTTATTTTTTTATTATATCAAATAATAGGTAATTAATAGTACAAAAGAGAATGGTATCATAAAACTTTGTCTTATCTCGTCATTATAAAAGTAAAAACATCCGGGACTATCGTGATAGAGATAAATTATAAAATATAATTTATAATTTAATCAAATATATAGTAAGTTATTTATTGGGATTATATCTATTTACAAAAAATTTTTATACTCACTTTTCAGCCGGATAAAATTTTTCAAATTTTTTTATTATTGTTGTAAGAATTTCGCCGCGCTCACTTTGCTCTTGTTCATACGATTTTTCAGCGATTGTTTTTTGCTCGTCATCATGATAAAGAATTAATGATGCGTACTACAAATAACGTAAAATAAAATTTTTTAATAAATTAAATATACACACATATGTCATAGGTAGCTGTAATAAACTATAATTATTTACTTGTGTCTTTATTTTTGTTGCAACACCATATTCATGATTGTTCCAAAATAAGCTCAACAGTTCATTGTATGAAATAACTTCAGGGTCATATTCAATGTCGATAACTTCTGTGTGGTCTCCCCTGTCAATAGGAAAAAAAAATATTATTTGTTTCTAAACAAAAAAAAAACAATTCATCATGTTGACAAGGATAAAATGAATGATAATAATACAGAAGAAAAAAAAAAAAAGGAATAGATGAATATAAATTATAAACTCGTCTTACATATTCTTATATGTTGGTGATGGTTGATTTCCTCCGGCATAACCGACGCATGTTTTTATTACACCAGGTGTTATTCCAAAAAGACAATCTCCTGCCCAAAAGCAGCCCATTCCGAATGTCGCCCGCTTCGTCTTCGTTTCCTCCAATTGTCCAGGCATTTTTTTTTTTTTTCTTTTAATTTATTTTGCCTTAGCCAATTGCTGTTTACTCCAAATCTCAAAACTATATTAATTCTCTGCTTCTAAATACACGTGATAAACAAATAATGTAACAAATAAATACCAAATAAAATTATTAACAAAATATAAAAATATTTTCTCTTAGAAAAAAAATGAGAATTATTTAATAATAAAATATTTTACCAAATATGAAGTGCTCAAACCAATTCCTTATGTGAATCCGAATAAGAGGAGAACGAAGACGTGTTTGGTGCTGGAAATGTAGACTGACAGTGTCGCATGCCTAAGAAGCACCAGTTTTTATGTATTGTCGGGGTATCCCCTCTCAATCTCTATGCCCAAGTAGGGCCGCTCGTTTTGACTCTCGTCAAGAGAGCAATTCCTATTGTTTAATTTAAAAAAAGGAAGTAAATCAATTCTCAAGATATTTCTATCTTTTAGTTGTTTGACTGAATATAGTTCTTCGAATCCTATGGATTATTATGAAAATTTCCGAGATTTGATTTAATATTATACATAAGGTTGGATCCTTGAAAATTTGTCTGTTGTGTTACGGAATACCATAATTATATTCAACTGGTTTTTTGAACACCGCAATTATTTTATAAATTTGGCATCGATGGTTATGTATAAATAAAATTACACTTGATCAAACAAATATTCAGCTAACTTTTGTTACTAATTTTATCAAATAATAAAAATAATTATCATCTATACATTTTCATTATTCATTTTTCATAATATAAAATGATATATTGATATTATCTTGTTGATTGAGAGAACAATGTATAATATTTTCAACAGAAATATGATTTACATTGTTTGTATTTATGTCCCATTTTTTTTTCTTATTTATTTTTAATAAATAAAAATTTTGTGTGTCTATAACTTACTTATTATCTTATCGTCAAATTTACATCAGATATAACAATAAATTATACAAAATAGTTAAGTCTTTAATATATACTCTCAAAAAAAAAGAAAAAAAAAAGAAAAATACTCGATATATAAATAAACTATTTGGAGAATTTTACATTAATTATTCAACTAAACAACGAAGTCGTTTATATTCATATAAAAGCCAATGAACAAATTTATTTTAATATGGTTGATTATTTGATTACGGAAATATAAAGAAAAATAAAAATCACTTGGAGTACTGAATTGTATTGAAATAAGTTCACTAAATTGCGGTGTGAACTTGCGCATGAGAAAAATTAAATAAGAGTTCAACAGACATCACCATAACATTAACAAATGGTTCGTCTGATGCAATCGTTCTTACTATGATGCTCATCCACTAACTGGCATGCTGCCATATAATAGTTATTTACATTCACACTAGCAAGCCGTTGTAATGTACTTCTAAATATAATTGGGAAAATGATTAAATATCTATTAACAAAAATACTGGTCGATATAATTAAATGTTATTAAAACAAAATATTTCGATAGTGTTGTGCAAACTATTATTTAATTTGTTTCTTGGAAAAGAGATTAATTAACATTAATGATAAAATGAAAAATAAAAAAATTAATTGCGTAGTTAATGTATTTTTAATTTGTTAACTTTTAGATGAAAACAATCGAATGATTGGTGAATCATGAAATATTTGTTCTGGATATAATGACTTAGTACATGAATCTAATATGTGGGTCAATGGCAAGTACATGGAAGCATTTCTACGTATATAAATTGATATGATTGTATAATATATATTTATACAAAAGATTTGCGATTTATTGGCTATATAAATATTTAAATAATAAATTCAAACAAATGAATCGATGTGTATGATATGTAATATATTATTATGTTTATTCGTATATACATTACATAAATATGTTATATATTTATATACTAATATTAAATGATTTCGTAAGTACAAGAAAAGTTTGTGTAAATATGCGCAATAAAATCAGCTAGTATGAAATAATTCAATGAATTTACGAAGAGATCACATTTATTCGTTATGTCTGATTAATATAAATTTGATTTATTATTTATTTTTTTTCGTTTCTTATCTCTGATTCCTATTATAAATATATAATTATTGAAAAAAATCTTGTTCAGTTCGTCATTGATAGCTGCTTAATTATTTTGAAAATGTTCTATTATTATTAAATTGTTTTCATATAAAAAAAAAATGAAATACATTAATGAGAATGTAAATAATGAAATTTAAGAATTATTATCGATACACAAATACGTTATGCGTATGTGTGTTTGGATCTGTATGACAGTTGGAATTTCGTGCGTGAATAATTACGATAATTTACAATTTGTTGTACATATCTATTTTTAACTCGAGAAACGGCATTTATATACATCTCATGAATACTAATAATGACATTCAAGAGACTGCATTTCAACAAAACATTTTATATCCGTAATCAACACATACCATAATTATTTTTCACATACAGCTATTATTTTCCAATGAATCAAAAAGTATTTTTACTATTTCATATTATATATTTTCATATTTATAAGGAATATAAACACTATTGAATTTATTGTTTCATTTATTTCGTTCTAATTTTCTCCCATCTTGTCTATCTTTAATTTTAATAATTTTTTCTTTTCTATCCTTTTATCTTCGTATATATAATTTTTTTTTCTGCTAAAAATATTGCTGTAAATTTTTATCTTCGTCTAATAGACAATTTTTCAATTCCTTTATCGTATAATTGGTCTACGTAAATTGTAATGAAATATTATTTTCACATCCGTCAAATTATTCGAAAAAAAATTTTTAATTATAATTTTTAAATATTGCTTTAAATTTTTCACATATAAATTTCATAATAGTTGCTTGATCAATAATTTCAAGATAATCTATTAAGAATATTTTTTATTGTAAAATTACAGAGTTATTTTAAATTCTTTTTTTTTTTATTTAGTATCAGCTGAAGAATAAAAAATACACAATTACTTATGTATATTAATTAGACATATAAGAGAGACAAAGAGGGAGACAGAGAGAGAGAGAGAGATATAGAAATAGACATAGAGAGAGACCTTGTCAAGGTCAAAGAATTATAACAGTGAAAATTTGTGAAACGACCTTTGGTATCTTCCAACAATTCGAAGTATTTTTAAATTATAAAATTAAAATAATTCGTCAAAGTATTCACATTATTTTTCTATACCATATTTTTATAAATATATTATTATAATAATGTTCATAATTAAGTGATGCATTGTTTAGGTAAAAAATAAAAATAATAATTAAAGAACGAGTAAATATATACAATCATATTAAAATGCAGTGCTCGTTGTATTTAATTAATTAAATCGAGATTCATAAATATTTCATCAGAATCAAGGAGAACTTTGTGATAAGTACACGTCACACTTCTCGATGAGAACAAAAAAATTAAAACATGTGAAAAAAAAAATTAATTTGCAAATACTCTGACGATATCTCGACAAAAATCCTAATCGCACAGTTGTTTTATATTAATATTTTTATTCTACATAACACTAATTTCAATAAAAATTATAAAAAATATGCTTTCGCGCATCTATCAATCACAACGCTTTCTTCAGACTCGAAACGAGCCTCAGCAATTATTTATTTATTTATTTATATATTTTTTTTTCTCTAGGTATTTATTTCAATTGAAATATCTAAACCCATTTTTTATATATTAACAATTAATGTAATTATTATGAGCAAACCTTATTATCATTAAAGAATCGCTTTTGTACTCTGTACGAACACTTTGAAGACAAGCATTAGGCTCTTCAAATAGGAGCGATGAATAAATCTTCAATTTGTTTCGTTTCGTACCTTCTTTTTTAATTACCTTCTCTTTTTTATTATCTTCAATTTTAATGCAAGTTAAAAAATCAAATATTAAAAATGTTTGATACCATTTAATTAAATACTAAACACTATTGACATAACAACACCACTGGAAGATACTTTCTTTGAACATAAAATATAGAAATAAATAAAAATTAATCATATATATATATATATATATGTACATGCAGGATAAAAATAAAATTATGATGCTTTGTTTTAGCCATACACAAATGCAATTTCATGCTATGATGCAAAATAATTCCTTGCACAAAAATATCGCTTATAATAATAGTAATAATAAAAATCGTTAAAAAGTGAGCCAGCGCTTAAGTACATAAGTTATCGCTTCTCTCTCGATATATCTCGCGAAGAATTAATACTTCAACAGTTTTTTTTCTCATTCAAAATTAAAAAATAAAATTAGAAAGAATGAAAATTCTTCATTACAAAATTTCCATTGAATCACAATTAACAAATAACAAATTATTTATATATTCAATATAAATATTAATTCATTTTTTGGACGTAATAAATTCACATAGTGAAATTTTTAAGGAATGTTGCTTAGGAAAAACATTTGAATTTTTTTTTGTTTATATATCCTGTTTTTCATTCACGGTGAATTGAAAGAATACCATGATTAAAGATGGCATATTCGAAGACGATTAATTTGTTTAAGAAGTAACTTAATTTTTTTCGTTTTTTTTTGCTATCAGACAACTTTCAACAATTCAACGCTCACATTATAGTACAACAACGTTGCTCGACTTGGCTATCACCAATGATGTCACTCGTGTTGCCGGAGAAACGATGAAAATCATTGGCAGTTAATTCACTATCGGACACTGATGATACTGGTACAGGTACACCATTACCATTAGCGTCCACCAATGTCGATGGAGTGTGACGACTCTGCGCCCGTTGTTTCTTCAGATCCGACAATGATTTGACGAAAACTACAGACACGTGTATGTTGATCTTGCCATTAGCATCACTCTCTGCTGTGTATATCGGCTGTTGGCTGCCGACCGGCGAGTCTGGCCCTGTGACTGCCAAGGCAAACATTATGAATCCATTGGATATTTCTTTTTTTTTCTCTTTGCAAAACCGTTTTTAATTGACTCATTGTTCCATTTTTATTTTTACGATAATTCTTTTCTTCACGTATGCGAATTTAATTTTGAATTTAATATAAAACATTCCATGAATTTTCGAACATTTATTTTGTTCTTTTTAATATTATGGAATGTGTGTTCACTATTTTTAAAAGACCCGCGAGTTGTGCCAGCCGAGATATACAGATAAATATCAATAATAAAAATTATTTTCTATTTATATTAATGGTGTTATTAATTATAAATAATAATTTCACACAGTTAAATTGCAGATAAAGATTTTTTACTTTATCCGATTTGTGTATTGTATAAATAAATATGAAAATGAAAGATAATTAATGCTGTATGTTAATGTAGGAAGCAAGATAACGATTGTATAACTAATATTATTGAGCATGCATTGAATTAATTTTTATGTGATTGTTTTTTTGTTTTTTTAATAAACAGTAAGAAAAAATCTCAAACCGGTATATAAATTATGTAGTCATTCAGATGCACAAATACTCATGGATAACAAGCAAAAATATTACATTCTTTCATAACACGCAAATTGAAGAAAAAAAATAATTATACATTGGACATTTGTTTTTTTTTCTTTTTCGTTATATAATTTATCGATTAAAAAAACTGAAAATCAATTTATTAGAAAAATATAAAAGTCATATAATAAACTGACCTCGAAATCGTTTTGTCAGAGGGTACGCATTTATAAAAAAGACAAAAAGACAAAAAGAGCAAGTAAATAAATTAATAATAAACATTGAAACAAAAACATTATGAATATATACAAAAATGAAGAAAAAAAAATCACGTTTCTTTTAACTTATTAATATATAATGTAAATATTAAATAAATTTTCCAATTGGAATAAACTACAGAAAAATATGAACGTAGATAGAATTAAAAAAATTTATCATTACATGATGAATAATAAAAAAATATTAATTTTTACTCGAATGAAACGATTCTAATAGATAAATCATGAATAAAAGTATATATCTATACGACACCTCTTACCGCACTACTGAACCACAACCTGATGCAAGCAAAAATTTATTTGAAATGTACCTGAATCTTTATCAACATCCTCATGAAGAAATGAATCATTATCTTTTCCTTCGGGTGCACGACGAATAGCCGGCGTTAAAGCAGTACAATCAGATTCATCAGTAGTTGAATCTTGTCCATTAATATTATTTCCCGACGATGGTGTATCCGATTGCGTAGGTGTTACATAGGTCTATGAATTATTATTATTAATAAAAAATTGATCTCAAATATATTTCAAACAAAAATTAATTTAATTTTTTTACCTGCTGGGCTTGTATCCTCAGTCTTGCTTCTTCTTGTGCGTCTTTCTTTGTCGTAAGTACTTTATCTCTAATTGAAGTTCTTCTAACACTTTGTGTTCGTGTATTAATACTCTGCGATCGTCGAACACGTCTACATTGTGCTTCACGTAATTTTTTACTTTCTTGCTCTGTTTTCAATTCAACAATACGCTCACGAATTTCCGGATCTTCACAAATATCTATATCATAAATAAATAATACATTGATATTAAATTTATTTAAATATTGATAGGACTTGGATAATTCGTGGAATATTACCAGCTGGTGTCTCGTCGTGCTTATTTTTGGCATTTAAATCCGCACCGTTCTGCACCAGTAATTCAAGAACTTCCAACTGAAAAAAATAAATAAATAAATGAATAACAATGCAATGAGTTAGAAATAAAAAAAAATAATACTGGGAAAGTTTTGAAAGGCAGAATATATACAATAGAGAAAACAGAAACTTACATGACCCCAACAAGCAGCAGCGTGTACCGGTTGCCATTTATCATTATCTTCAACATCAGTGGAGACATGCTGATCCAATAGGTATTCGACGACTCGAAGATAACCATTAGCCGCTGATATATGAAGCTGAAATAATTAATATTACAATCAATACCAATTTTATTAGATTAATCCATTCAAAATTTATTCAATTTATTAGTGATTATGATTCATTAATTCACCGGCGTTGCGCCTTGATGATCTTTATATTCTAAATCTTCTCCCAAAGCCGCTAATCTTTGTAAATCATGTAACATTTGTCGCTCTGTGGATGCACGCGTTTCATCAATTAATTCTTGAGTAACACCGCGACTAGCCATTTCACCTGAATATTTAAACAATTGTCAATAGAATTAAATTTTTGAATATTTAAAAAAATGATGATTTATTCATTTTATCTCACCTTCAATACAATCCAAAGTTTTTTCATCTTCACAAATATCATATGGCATATTCCCATCAGCATTAACTGCCAATAAATTAGCCCCAGCTGCTATTAAATACCGAACAAGATGCAAATGACCACACGTAGCTGCAGCATGTAATGGTGTCCACTTTTCACTGTCCTCAGCATTTACATTGGCACCAAATTCAACAAGAATCTTCATCATTTCTTCATTATCATCAATACAACATTGATGAAGAGCTGTTAAACCATCCTCGTTTGTTGAGTCAGGATTAACTCCTTTTTTCAGAAGTCTTCTCACTGGAATAATTTTTTAATTAATAATTAATTCTTTATAATGGCTTGGGAATTTTATAAAAAAAAACTGGGACTTTTTTTTTCTTCTTCTTCCATTACCTTCATCGAGGTCATTTCTCGCTGCAGCTTCTAATAACATTACACTATCATCAAAAAATATATTTCGTTTGGTGCTTGCATGTCGTATTTGATGGCGCAGCCATTCTTTTTCTCTTTGGCGCCAAAGTTTGATCTGCTGCGATCGGCGATGTCGAGCAAGATGTAATCGCTCTTGTGTTGTCAGTCTTTCAATCTGCACCATCTCCGCGACTAGATCTGCGTGCTCCATGGTTATACCTTTGTTCCTTTTACAAGTATACTTGCCTATGATAATAACAAATATTCAATTAATAAAATAATTATATTCCTAATTATTGAACTCATATGTTAATATTAAATTTTATTCAATTAATAATTAATATACGAGAAATATTTATATACAAATATGTATATCCTTCCCCTGTCATTACTTGAAACAAGTCTGATTGTATGATAACAGAATATTTACACAAATGTTCAATGATTTTCATGTTAGTCCGCAGAATGAACTTTCTATTGGATTTTGTTTAATTAATTCGGAAAATACATAATAATAATATTATCCAACATCTGTTACAATGTGATATCAGTAGTATTGATTATATATTGAAAATATTAACCGACAATAAATGAAAATTTTACATAATTGAATATGAAAATTAAAAAATCTATTATTTTTTTTTTTATGTATTCAATACCTTTACGTAAACTTGCTTCACTCAAAAATTTGACTATACACTTTAGACTCATTTGTAATAATACAATTCGTTTATTCGTCTTGTTCTTTTTAATTCTTTATTATTTTCGCACAGACATTGAATGAGACAATTGAATATAAATCAAGAAGATATGTAAAGGAATAAATAATACAGATATCGATATATTGTTCAAGATATTATTTAACACACTTCGAAGTTCGTCATTATAAACTTTGAATGGTTGGGTAGTTCACATAATCTTATGAAGATATTGCCACATCAACAGACCACTCAAGAGCATATATATTTGTACACTTTAAGCCTACCCTGTTTAAAATATGATTTATCACTGCAAGATAATTCATGAAGAAACAAGTATGAACCTTCAGATATCGTCAATTAATTAACTAACCACGATAACATTAAAAAATTTGATTATGCATTTTATTTTTAATTATTCTCTTCTTTCCTTTCCCAATGACAAATATCAAATGAAGGACTTGAATGAATATTCACAATTAAATAATTCAACAAATCAATAAATAATTAATCTATCAATTAAATACCTAAACATTCAAACTTTTACCTAATGAAACGATTGCAGGTAGCTATAAATGAACTCTTCCATCTCTCAAGTTACTCTATATAAAATCAATGCACTTATCAGCTAACTATTATCTATACACACTTATCTCACCTCTCACATAATATTTATAAATTCACTTTAATATATAATCGAAACAATAAACAATTATCTTCAATAAAATCATTTAAACAAAATTATAAAAATTTTTCAATCATAAAAATAATTCGAAAAACTCACTAAATATTATTTAAAAAAAAAACTAACATACTTAATTACAAAATTTTAAATGAAAAAAAAATATGCAACATTAAACCAAAGTAAATTCATAAATACAATAGCAAAGAGAGTGTGAGAAATAATAACAATAATTTCGATTATATTTCCGGGATCTTGCAGGTCACGTTAATTAGTGTCATGCTCGCTCATATGGATACAATACACATACACAAAATGCATCCGCTTGTACATATGTATGTATACATATATCCATATACTCACATCAAGTTCATGGAATCCAATAAATGTGTAGAGACATCTCGTGTGTCTTAGAATTGTGTTAAGTTCTGTGGATATATTGAATGTGTGCATCCACGTTGTTATACTTCTTTTTATATTACATATTCTTTTACATATACGACTGCATATGTGTATATAACATACGTATTATATATATATGGTCATTCCTCTCTCTGTCTTTTCCCTTTACATCTTTTACTTTTTTGATCAGGAGATACTTGGTGCGTGTGGAATGTGTTGCTCGACCAATCTCACATACTCCACACAATCAAACTTAGTGTGTACCGCACCAATCGAATTCGTCTGTTAAATATGTGTGTGTGTATATAATATTTTTTCACCGTTTTTCCATTCACCGGATGACTTGAAAATATACAATATTACATTATCATCACATATTTATTATTGAATATCAATGATTATTGATTGTGTAATAAATGTAAATGAATATATTTTAATATTTGTCACACATTAGGATGAATTTTTACACACAAAATGCTAACGCACTCTCGATAAAGTTCTCTCTCTCTCCCTCTCAATCAGTCCACAACTTTACCTGACGGCGGCCATTTTTAAACTACCTGTAACACCATTATTATCACTACACACTTGGTATTGCGCGCGCGCATCGCCGCATTTTCCCACACTTTATATGCTATGTATTTCAAGTAAATTCATTAATATAAATAGATACATTTGGTATTATAATTCGTTGCGGATATAATATAAAATAAATTGTAAGAATATTTTTTCTATTCAATATGCACCATTTCACGCAATGTCAGATAAAATAGTTTATATTTATAAGTAATTTTAAATATCATTTTTATTATTTTTATATTATTATTTAATACTTGTTTCCGTTGAGTAATTTAATAGTTTTATGTATTTTGTATTGTTCAGTTATTTAATAGCAGTATGATTCATTGCATTGATGAATCAGCATTACGTAAATGCATTTTTGTGTTTAATTTTATAAATCATTAGTACAGGTGCATCATATCTTTTTTAATTAATTAAATTAAAAATCCCGCCATGGTCTCATGTGGCGCACGCATGGGGTTAGGCTATGTTGCAATATTGGAGGTTATGTTCTTCAAATTCTGATATTTCCGGTATTTTGTGAAATTATTAACAGTAAAACACACTGAATTATCGTTTAGTTATTGATGACATTGCTATTAATTTATGCAATCAGATAATAAAGTTAATAATACTGAAGACATAATGGAAATAAAACCAATATTTCTAGCTGTTATATCAGGCTGTCTTGGAACAGCTGGAAGTGTATTTGGAAAATTTGCAGGTGGCCTTAGCACTTTATCCTGGGTAAGAATTGGCGCCAAAATCACAAATTTTCATCAAACAATCTACATATAAAAAATATAATTTCAACACTGAACTTTATTTATTCATTTTCTATATTTAATTTCAGATCGAACTGATGTTCAAATTAATAATATATATTATAATGATAACTTGCAATACTATTAGTCACGTATTATTTGTAAACAGTTTAGTCAGCTCAAAATCTTCAACACCATCAACTGTTGTTAGTTCAGCAGTGAATTATTTTTCTTCGGTAAGCTTCATTAATTCCTCAGCACTATTTCATCATAGTTATATCATCAAGGAAATAATAAATTGATTATCATCCAGATAAATATATATAAATACTGAAATAAATTTTACAATAATCAATAAAATGTACACGGAGTTTTCTCAATAACTTGGTATCTTATCTCATGATAAATAATGATAGAGTAAATCCACAGGGATTTAGTTATCCTATACGCGTGAACGGGTCCTATGAGATATAAAAAATTCTCATATATCTTCTATATATAAAGAAGAATATAGATAGGATAGTATTTTTTTTTTACAATGGTTCTCAGATGAACTAAGAAAGAAAATGAAATAAGAATAAAATATCCTGTTATGCCATAAAAATGTTGATCGCTATCGAGAATACTTTCAATGCACTTTATATCCATTGCCACTGGTGTCTTATTCACGCGCCAATAAAAAATACCAATACATAATCCTAGGAACTTGGTATAAAGCAAAGTGAAAGGCAAATTTACGCAAATATAAGTGTAGCATTAAAATAATATATGTATATCAACGTAAATTATATTGTATATAATATTAATTATATCAAAATATTCTCATAATATTTTCTTTAATCTTTTATATATTATTTCAGGCGCTGGCAGGTTTTATTTTCTTTAACGAATCAACCTCACTATTATGGTGGTGTGGTACGTCTATGGTATTACTTGGATTAATTGTAATTTGCAAGTCATCATCTAATGAATATTCTAGTTCAGATAAAGAAAAGAAAAATGAGTAAATAAAAGAAGAATGAAATCCAGCGAATGATTTAATCATTAAAACTATAATTAAAAAATGAAAATATAATCAATAAGGTAAAAATTAAATTAAGACCAAAATTATTCACTCGTCTATATATTATCGAGCAATACTAATTATTACATATTTTAAATACTAGATTTATATTTAGCATAACAAGGATAAATTACATAATTACTGCTGCAATGTGTGCCCTCGCGTTCATTGATATCGGCATGAAGAAATGTAAACCTTCACGTACAGGTGAATTTGAATTCTCCATTACATTTACTTTGACACATATACATATATGGGTTTATTTCATTGCCCTTGTATACATGTTGAGCTGTAATATATAATGTGAGAAAAGTCCTTGTCATTGAATTCGCGAATTTTAGTGTGTTACGGCCAGGGGCACGGGGGATCATATCGAGCGGCGCCTGCGTAACTACCACCGCCGACCCCAAACCTGGATCCCGTGTCCACGATTGCCTGTCGTCATTTTTACGCTCCTCCGTGCGTTACCTCGAGCTTGCACGAGGAAATAGTATGTTATCCATCGTGGATACACGAAAAGAGAAACAGTTTTCGTACAACGCGCCCCTCTAGTGCACCACTCAGTGCGAGCCCGCAAATATTTTACGAGAGAATAAAAATCTTTTTTTATCAGATGTTTAATCAAGTATTTTATTTGATTATTTATTTTTTTATTGTTTCATGAACTATTTACATCGTGGCGGTGTGATTAGTTATTGTCAATTATTTAATTGACATTGTTAATGATGCATTGTTTTGTTTTGAATGCTGATGAATATTGTGGGATAATGTGAATATAAAATAGAGCAATGGAAGAATTTTTTTACATGGAGTGTACAATGATTTTCGCAGCTAATAACAATGACGATAATTTATCAATTGGATTATGAGGTAATCATCGATATTCTCACTTAATTTTATAAATTTTGATGATCGATTTATTTATTTTATTGGAGATTTAAGAGAAAATTAATTACCTGTTAAGGGATATTTTTTTTTTTTAAGTATTCAAATGTTGAATTCAGATTTTTCATATCATTTATTCTATTTGCTATTGAATATATATTTCAATTTATTAATACGATACTTGTCCTATTTATTGATGTGTAAATAATTGAAGAGGA
Organism: Microctonus hyperodae; assembly: GCA_030347285.1. Classification (NCBI taxonomy): domain Eukaryota; kingdom Metazoa; phylum Arthropoda; class Insecta; order Hymenoptera; family Braconidae; genus Microctonus; species Microctonus hyperodae. The sequence continues at coordinate 5,609,255 of JAQQBR010001834.1, forward strand.
TCATTGAAATGGAGACTTTTATCAATCAAAAGGAGTTTCAGTATTCTTTATTCTTATAGCTGCACTGGCTTCTGGCAATCCGCATTCATCCCTAACGACCGACTCCCGTTTTTTTCTACTCAGAAAAAATAAAGAAAAGCAAATATACATATATACCTCTATAATATAAATGAAAAGGATTAAGCTTTCTTTTAAGGTCATGTTGAAGTGGGAAAAAAAATAATATTTTCACGTGTCACGTGTGTTTGAAAATAAAAATCTGAGGTAAATCACAGAAGCGGCAAATTGCATGTTACAAAATACACGCGGGAGCTTATATGTATAGTTCTCTGGTAACGCCACACCCTTGTGTACTTGTGAAAATCCCTCAGCAGAAGTTAGAAAAGAAAAAAATAATTTTTTTTTAATCAATTTAAGCTCCAATAATTATTCCATTGTCTCGTAAATAATTTTTCCACGTGTATATATTTATTTGAATATGATATATACTACATGACAATAGAAAAATCCATTAGAGATATTAAATTAAAAAATATTTAACACCTAGAATTTATAGATTGATATTTCATTATATAAGTAAAAAAAAATATGCAACAGTCAAGGACAATATTTTTTTTTTATTACTATGTAATAATAGAATTATCAGCGTATTATTTTTCACCGTCATATAATAACATAAACCGCGAACTCATTGTGTTTGTGTGTAGGTGTGTGGGTTCACCAATGCGTTTGTGTCCGCATGGTAGAGGATCTGGAGCTTGCGGCTATTGCGCTCAAACCGTGTCACCAGAACAAAAAAAAAATAAATAACAGAGAGAAGAATAGTGACGTTTTAAAATAGAAGGAAAAAATATATGTAGTAAAAATAAAATTGGAAAATAAAGAATAATGTTGGAAATAAATGTGGCCAGTGATGAAATATTTTTTTGGATCAGGATCAAAAAATAACAAATATTTTTCATTTATATCCAATGTACATATTTACATAATGCTATATATTGCGCATGAAAAATAATCGATAAGTTGAAATAATACACGCCGGAAAATGACTCACTTTATTTTCCAATAATTTTTATTTCACATATAGACATTTCTTTTATTTTTACATCAGCCCATTTTTTTTTATTTTTTCTTATTTTTTAATGAATGAAAATCGATAAATTGCGGCGTAACAATTCTGTCATATCAACTGACCCTATTCACGTATATAAATTTATATATACACACACACCTATGTGTTTTCAAGTATATACGAGTCTGGCAAACAGTCCAGAAGCAAATGCCCCACGCTCATTGATTTCGGTTTGGTTTTATATATCACGCAAAAATCGATAAGTCATAATATGTATATATATATTTATATTTTTTTTTTTATCAAACTCACTTCGTGACACTATCAACTCTATCAACATCATGCATGAGACATGCATATTTGCCAATCGAATAAATATGCATGCGTTATCTCTATGACCTATGGCATAAATTAATTAAAATAAAATTTTTATTGTTCAATCAAGAATGGAGAATATAATTTGAGTTATCAAATATTTTTGCTGTTCAATTTTGTTTTCATTTATTTTTCACCCGTTTGTGTATGTGTTTAATGTTCACGACCGCGGTGAATTCTATAGCTCATAAACAATGAAAATATCGATTTATTAAGAATTACATGGTCATATAGGCCTATTTTAAATGTACAACTTTTACAACTAACTAATAATTTTAATATCTACATAATAGATAGATTAAGTTATCCAATGTGAGTAGTGCTGACACATTAACACAGAAATTGTGTATCCATTAAATTCCGATCATCAGGAAATTGATAGATTTTTTTTAATTTTTTTCTTATAATTTGGATTTTTTATTCTTTTTGACATTTATTTATTTTATAGGACAAAAGGCGCATCAGCATCGTGGATACAACTGTGTCAACGGCAATTTTACAATGACGCAAATTCATCTAGAAGAATGTGAAGTGGGTCTATTATATATGTGAGGAGACATGAGGAAGACCAAGGGGGCAGATGGCTCATCGCAAAGTACTACGTGGATTGGCCACTTGAACAACCTCGTTAAAATATTCATAAAAAAATCTTAACACATTCCACCAATTAATTTAAAATCAACAGGATGGGGAACGGAATGAATAAGGTATAATATATACATATGTATAAGTGTATAATAATTATTTAATTATATATTGATTTTCAAAATAAAAAAAAAAATCTTTGTGTCATAAACTCAAATAAGTATTATCCTGAATTATTTTCTCGTCAGCGTAATATGCATATTTATCTGTCATTTAAAATATAGATGGAAAGAAAAAAACTATGCAGCGTGACATTTGTATTTTTATGCAGAAAAAAAATCGAAATTTCCGGTACCAATGACGTAGAGATATAGTTGTATGGCGCCGTTTTGCTTGGCTAGCAGCCAATGAAGTGTTATAAATTCTTTGAATGATACATTAGTGTGCATCTATGTTTCCTATCTATTTTTCTTTCTTCAATTTATCGTCATCTTAGTCGTAAAAAAATTGTCTTCCCATTCATCATATATACTGCAGACCGTAAATTTGTACTATCAAAATAAAATAGTACACTCCTAGATAAATTAATTCCAACATATTTTCATTAATTAACTTTTACGATATAACTAAGAATTATTTAAACAATTTTATTATTCTATATTTTTGTCATACTATACAGACATGTATTAATACAGTTAATATTATATTTCATATTATTCGATTTGATTCTCAAATAATCCAGAAAATGGGACACGATTAGGTTGAGAGCTATTGAACTCTTTATCATTATCCATGGTTGTATTGCCATTAACATTATTTAATAATTTCAATTCCTCTTTTCTTCGTTTTTTTTTTGTACATTTTTTTCGTTTAATATTACGCTTTTTCGTGGCTGTTAATTCTGCTGTTGTTATTGTTGGCGTTATAGTGGTTGAAGTTGTTGGAATCGTTGTTGCTGTTGTTGTCGTAGTTGTTGTTGGGGTTGATGATGTTGTGAGATTTTGTGTAGTCGATGGAACTGCTGTTGTTGTTGTCGTCGTTGTTGTTGTTGTTGATGATGTTGTGGGGTATTGTGTGGTTGATGGAATTATGGTTGTTGATGTTGTGAGATGTTGTGTAGTCGATGGAATTGTGGTTGTTGATGGTGTAGGCGTTGGTGATGTCGTGATAAATTGCAATAATGTGGTTGATGATGATGTTGTTAATGTTGGCATTGTTGATGTGGTAGTAGCAGGTGATTCTGTTTCTAATGGTGTTGTAGTTTCAAAAACTTCTGATGATTCAAAATTAATTGGGAATGTAGCGCCAGAGCGTCGTCCACTTTCCGGCGGTGGTGTAACAATTTTTTCACAACTTGGACACTTTCTTCTTCTACATTTTCGACATCTGCAGCATCTTCTTCTTCTACATCCACATCCACAGTCATCATCGTCATCATCTTCGTATTCATCTTCGTCATCATCATCATCATCATCATCATTATTATCATTCTGATCCTGTCTAGCTTCGTTATTATTATTGTTATCACCGTTTCTCGAATGATGAATCTTCACGTTTGCCAATGTTTTTTTTATAAAACGATCGACTTTACGAATTATTGATGCGCGATAATTTTCTGGTATTATTTCCAATTTTGTGCATATTAAATTTTCAACTTCGCCATTATCATGAGTTATATTGAGAGATTTAAGGTAAAAAACATTTTTAATATTTTCCGAATGTACTGATGGATTTTTTTCATACGATGACTGACCTAAAATACGAGTTGCAGACTGATCTACATGGCGTTTCTTCCAGGTCGTATGCAATGATGTATTAGAGTTTTTACTGTTCTCTTTTAATTTATCACTCCCTTTTGTGTCATTTGCCAATTGACTCGAATGTGTTTTCACATCGGAAACATTCACCAATTTGTTGGAATAATCAGTAATATTTTCTCCGTTCATCTTCATAGCGATATTAGTCCCATGGGTTGTTGGACTATTAATAGAATACTTCTCTAAACTACCAACAGCGGCATTTGGATAATTTATTGAGGTCACAATTGTGTTATTTTTGTTTTGAGTATATGTGTCATTATGATCAGACACATTGGAATTGTGTGTCGTTTTATTCAATGACACAAAACTGTCAGTATCACTTAACGTTTTATTTATTACATTTAAATCCCTTGGTATTTGATTCGGTATATTTACACGATTATCTGCAAGCACTTTTGAGCTTTCCGTTGTGTTAATAAATGTAATTGGTGTTGACAATAACGAACGATTATCACTTTTCATAGAATTTACATCACTTCCATTTGGATATTGTGCCAATGAATGTACTCCATGACTAAATAATAAAAATATCAACCGTACAATCAACATCCTCATGATTCTCAGGATTGAAATCGACTCTGATAGACGTCTCGAGCGATGTACTTCTATTGCACGTACACACGTCTTTCATAGCTCAGAGACGGATATTTCCAATCGTTTCGATTGAGCCGAATCAAATTGGATAGATTAAATGGCGCTAGCCTTAAATTTTTATCGTCATCGGTTCGTTGCACGGTAAACGAACTGAATAAAACTGAGCAATGTTACATGATAAATTTTCTATTATTTTTATTTACTTTCATTTCAAACAAACAAATTGCTACATGAAAACCACAGTATGTTTCATTAATCACAAGAATTTCATCTGCGAGTTATTTATTCAGGATTTATTCACAATCTATCCATCATTTCATCAGGATTTTTGTCTCTTCAACGTGTCGATAATTTCATTTATCTCACTCACCTTTTCCGTATGAATTTATTCCGCTGCCAAGTCATTTATTGTGGCTTGCGGCACTCAATCATCGATATCCGTACTATGAACAAAATATGTACACCAGAATGACCCAATTGTTACTCTATTTAGTTTATCTACGAAAAGAGAAAAAAAATAAAAAATGAAAACTAAAGTAGAAAAAAAAATTTTCATATTATTTGCTACTAAATATTTTTGTCTGATAGATTTATTCGATATTGGAGTTGAATTTTTTTACTGCAAAACTAATTCACATTCGCGTCGCAGTCGGGCGGTCGAATTAACGACCTTTAGAATTTATATAAGTCTTGAGTCATAAAAAATTGACAGTCAATATATGAAACAATATATAGGAATATGCGTATGTTAATATACAGTTTTGGTACTTTATTTTTATTCATTTCTTTATTATTTTGCCTAATAGGTTTTGCCAGGACTTTATGTTGGAAATTACCGAGATAGCAAAGACGCAGCGCAATTGGAACGCTATGAGATAACACATATATTAGCAATTCATGACGCTGCACGACGACTTCATTCTGTGAGTAATATAAAATTACGTATTCAAATAAAATATAATTGTCTATTTTAATACTTCAGGACAAGCATTATCTTTGTATTCTGGCAGCAGATACGCCAAATCAAAATTTATCACAGTATTTTCCACTATGCAATGATTTTATACACGCTGCACGATTACGTGGCGGAAATGTCCTTATCCATTGGTAAGAAACTTTATTTAAAAATAAAATTCACTTGAATATCAAGATATTAAATTAAATGAATTAACAAATTACTTTAAATTAGTAGCATGTAAATTAAATTTGTGTGCATATATAGCTTGGCAGGAATGTCAAGGAGCGTGACAGTTGCGGTTGCTTATATTATGAGCACGACAAATCTCTCATGGAAGGAAGCACTTAAAGTGGTGAGAGTTGGACGAGCTGTAGCTAATCCAAACACAGGATTCCAACAGCAACTTCAAGACTTTGAATCCAGTCGTTTAGCTGAAGTAAATAAAATTATTTTATACATATGATATTGTTTAATTGAATATAATTTTATTTATTTATTTATTTATTCGTTTATTAATAAGGAACGAAAAAGATTAAAAGAACGTTTTCCAAGTTTGGCGTTACGTGACTCTGATACTGAATTATGTAGAGCAACTTTAAGAAATTATGAAACTTTAGCACTGGCGCGTGAAGTGTGCGAAGGAAAATGTGCAATGGGAAGACAATGTCCTACTGGCATGTGTCGACAACCATCTAAAAGGTATATTTATATCTACACCATTATTTATATTTATAATAATTAGTGTAATTTGAGAAAATACACTATTTTTTTTATTTTTCTTTTGACATAACTAAGAATTTTATTTCAATTCCAAATGAATTCTCAGTTGTGCCAATGAATAAATTCATTTCAGCGATGGACATATAGTATAATATAATTTCTACAATCTCATCAATGGTGATTGTTGTGTGTTTGTGTGTGTGTGTCTCTCTCTCTTATCACAGAAATCTTCGGAGAAAGTCATCGACAAGCAGCATTGGTAGTTCGGGTTCAGGACGCACACCACCGCAAACACCACGACTTTTACCCTCTGCCCCACCATCACCAGCATTGCCAAGGTCATCGAGCGTTGTTTCAGCTAATATTCGACCTAGGAGTGGTCCAGCTGGTTTACATTCTTACACAGGTTCTGCACCGTCGTCTCGGTAACTAATCAAAAGCATCAGAAAAAAATTCACAATTTAATAAATAATACGTGAATATTCACAAAAATGTATATTATGCTATTTATTATTTTATTTCATCATTTATAGGGCTATGTCTAGAGTGGATTTATCAGCAGCAGTAGCGTGCAGCAGTGGCAGTAGCTTAAGCCTTATGACAGTTGGTAGAACATCGTCATTGACACCGGCCGTAGCTAGTGGTGTTAATTCATGGCGTGTTGTTGCCGGTTCAGCACCAGCAACACCAAGACCTACACCACCTGCATCACCTCAACACTGGCCACGTCGACAAACACCACAATTACCAACTCCACCACCTGAATCATCATCCTCAATGACGTAGCGATATGACCGCTTCGGAAATTTACTATTCCCGTAAGGAACAGGAAAAAAATATACAAAAAAAAAATCAGATAAAATTATTATATTCAAGAACGGAAATGTTGAATGATTTTTCGGTTAAAATATATTTGTTACGCATTGTGCTTTTTTTACCAGATGTCTTTCAGTCTTTTACCGATGAAAATTATAATCGTAAACACATCGATTTGATTTCATAGGAAAATACAATGTTGGATTTAAATGTTATATTTACCTTGCGAAGTATGAATATTAATTTGAATCTAATCGCAGGTGCTCATGAAAGTTGCTCTCGAGGTATATTACCCATTGTTTAATTTTTCTGGGTGTGACCGGGAATATCGATCAACAATGTTCATTCAATTTAAAACAAAGAAAGGTTACATAAGTGTTCATTGAAAATGTTATTGGCCATTGCGGTGTACGTTTGCTCCATAATTGGTTTCATTGTTTGTTCAATTAGTTATACGTAATTTTTGAACACGATATTTGGTAAGCGAACTTTATGATAATAATAAATCTTTATCGAGTGAGCAGATTTTTAAGAGTATATAAGCACCGTCCAAAGAAAAAAAAATCTGGATGCATGCAAAGCAATAATATTTATTATCGTTTGCGCGATAATTATTATATATCAATTTGATATAGATAGGTGTTCATACATATTTAATTAAATAATACATTGTATGTTGCCCAATAATCGACGGATGAATCATAAATGTTGAAAATGAATAATAAATAATATTCTCTAAGCGATGACCGTCCAGATCAAGATTATTGGTTTTACAATGCGTTAATATAAAAAGTAATCCGAAGAAAAATATCGTTATTCACATTTGTGAGAGATTATTTGTTGAAAGAGAATTTGTATAAATTTTATATGCTGTTAAAAAGGATTTAAAAGATATGTATACATTTATATGTATAAAGAAAGATATTGTGTGATGGAGGAAAAAGTGAAAAGAAAAAATATACATATTAATAATGCGCAGCTAAAATTTCAATTCAGGTTGTTTGAGCTGTAATAAAATCCTGTAAATATATGGGACATTATTACCTAAATTAAATTGGCATTAATAATTTGAATATAAATGAAGGTACATGTATATATAAATATTGTAAATTTAATATCCATGAAATTAATCTCTTCTTGCTGATACCATCTGAAGTATATAATGACAGCTAAAATTTTTTTACAAAGTGCAAAATACACAAGTATTCTTTTAGGTTGTGAGACGCGTATAAGTAAAAGTTGCTAAATGAGAAAATTAAAATCAATGCTTGTTGTTTCCCGGATAGAGGCCGGTGTGGATCAATAGTTTGAGTATTATTGAACTCAACCTGTTGTCTTTGTTCATTAGATGTAGTGTATAATAATTCCTTCAAGCAGAAAAAAAAAGAAAATACTACAAGTAAAATCATCATTGTCTTTAGACATAATTAATTTGATTGCATCTCTGCCTCGCCGATCGTTATTAAATACAGACAAGCTTAGTATAAATTAAGTAATATTTAGCTGAATAAATTTAGATATAACATATGCATTATATGTGTATGTACAAATTTTTTTATATACGACAAATGGATTATAAAATTTAATGGCCGCGTTGACTTCATTATGAAGTAGAAGTATTTTGTTGAATGGAATATACTTAAGAAAACAATGAAAAAATATTTAAATAGATAATTTTAGATTGATAAAATATCGAACGTGATAAGTATAAGCTTGAATGTAATTTCCAATTTTCTTCAAGTAATCATGAAAAAAAAAAAAAAAATTTTTTTTCTCAAGTCTTCGTTTAATAGATAGAGCCAAATATTTATTTTTAAAATACGTCCACGCATTTATTTATAATTATAAATTTTTAGATGAAACATCACACTCCAATATTAATTACTTTCTTTGATTAATTTTATTCCATCGCGTATGCAAATATAATTAATATTCAATTCCCAAGTAGTTTTATTTACGATACATTTTAAATATTTTATTCATTTTCCAATCATAAAATCAAAAGCATTATACGGCGCTGAATACAGGCAATTTATCATGGCTGTGTATTATTCCGTTTGTAATAGGATATGGACAATTTTTTTGTCATCATATCAATAGTTTTATTTTCATTGTATATATTAGAAAAATATGAAATGGAAAAAAA
>JAQQBR010001834.1:5630581-5661534 GCA_030347285.1 Microctonus hyperodae
AAAAAAAAAAAAAAATTCATGCTGAATACCAATACACAGTATTTTACGTCATATATTTTGAAACGAATGAAATAATTCAGTGACAATGTGTTATTATTTTCTTCTGTGGAATTTATATGGTATGGGAAAATTAATAAATGGAATGTTTCATTTTCCAAACAATACAGTAATATAATTCTCATAATTCTTTTTCTCTTTATTTTTTTTCAATAAATTAAATTAGTTTCATAATAACTTTCATTAGAAATAATACCGAAATAGAAGTACCGCCGTGCAAACCCATGCCGGAGCAATTCTATCACGTTGAAAAAGCCAATTTCTTGTGACTGCTTCGGAATTTCGATATATTCGTTCGTATTCCTCTTCTAGTGCATTTTGAAGTCTCGCATTTTTAGTCACAATTGCAATTTGCGTTTCAAGATCACGCTTCACAGATCGATAACCTGAAATCATCCAAATAGAAAATTTATATTTATTATTTTTTTTCTTCATTCTTAATTAATTAAATAATTAATGAAATAGTACTATATCATACCAAAATTCGATGAACCAATTAATGTTAATGATGGTTGCTTTTGATTTGGTAATGTATACCACAATCCTTTGGCATGATATGTCCAACCAGGACGAACATATTCCCTGAGTGAAATGCGCTCGCTCAATCCCAATTTTTCGCATCTTTTATAAAATGATTTTTCAATCGTCGTGTATGCCGCAGGTATACCACCTGCAACACCCTTCGCGCCTGAAGAATCATGAAAAAAAAAATGAAATAAATAAATAAATAACCAACTGAATAATGAATTGAATCGGGAAATTATATAATTTATTTTTTACCAAAAAATCCATTTGCCGTTGGATGTGCTGTCAAAAGTTGACACGAAGCTTTGCAATCCCGAAGTATTGCATTTGTATATTCTTTGGTTAAATTAAAATATCCTGTAGCTAAACGGAGAGTAGTACCCGATGGCGCAGTCTTAAGTAACTTTAAAGTAATTTCGTTATCCTGAGAAATACCCAATTGGCCCATTTGAATTAAAGGAAAAACCCACGTATCAATTGATGAATTGTGATTAATCATCGATTTCCGTTGATTTTTATTCATTTCATCGTAATAAAGTGAAATTATTCGACTTTTCACTGCACGACTGAAGTCATTAGATGCACTATTCAATGGATGAAGATTTGAGTCGTTATCGAATGACGTTTTGTTCCCCGGTAAAAGCCGAAAACTAAATTCTGAAACTCTTTTAATTAATTTACTGTAGAAATCACAGAGTTCTTTACAGTCTTCAATAAGAAAATAACGATCTTGACGATTTGTGAAGTAATCGTTGCTTAAATTCGCTCTAAAACAAATAATTTATTGTATTAAAACACTAAAAAATTTAGTTTAAATATAAATTAAGTCATTTTCAGTTATATAATAAAAAATTATACCCGCTTATTATAAGAGAATCGTCAAATATGTACACTTTCATGTGCTGTAGACCTATCAGTTCATTGAATCTATTTGGAATGATCGTCTTCAATACTCCACGTAACTTTGGAGTATGATATAAACATATTTTGCAACTATCAACACAATTTTCTTTCAATAATGGCTCTAACATTTTTCGTGAATTTTTTTTTCCACGTGATCCTCTCATGTAATCCAATAATATATTAACTTTTACCTTCCCATCACTGGCAATTACTGATTCTTCAATTGCTTTTACCTAATTTTCAAACAAAATCAAATCAATGATAAATTATTTTAGTATAAAATCATTCAATATTATTTGTATTAAACACCAACCAACCAATTCTTCTTCTAATTCTCCTGTTCCCAAATAAAGCGATGCTAAAGTTATTCTTTCCTCAGCTTTTCTACATTTATCCAATAAATTCTTGTAAAATAAATTCGGTTCATGAATTATAGTAATCTATAAAACAATTAGGTTAATGATAACTGATAACATTTTTATTTCCTGCTAGTTTTAAATTAATTTATTAGGATTTTTTTTTTACTTTTGATGCATCGATGGGAAATCCGATAGTTGAATTGTGTAACCAACTAAAATATTCAATGGGGTCTAAATAATTCGTAGTAGCTTTAACCATGATTTCATCCTCACGATTTATTATATGAGAATCCAGTTTGTAGCTTGTAATTTGTCGTAAATGAGTGATAAATAAGTCCTGCACAATTTTGCGATTGAAAAATCTGCAACTTTAAAACAAATTAATATTACAATAAATCCGCAAGCTTTATATAAATGTCAAAAATACATTTCACAACATTAACTATTATGTGTCAATGAACTAATTAAAAATTTGAATATTACAAGTATACATTCTGATAAATTACTTACTGCTTTAACGTATAAATAATTGATCTATTCATTAGTAAATATTTGACATTTATTTATTATAATAAAAATAGAATAATAAAAATGTATATTATTAAATAATAGACACATGAGCAATAATTATAACACACAAGAGAATTGAATCTTAAATGCGCATTTTCATTATTGCGACAAACAAAATGGTTGCCATATGCGCGCGCATAATGTCCATGCGCAGTTAATATATTTTTAAATATGAGAATATTTTTTAACATATATATTTTACGAACATAAGTTAAAGCACACATAAACATTATTATTTGTAAGATAATACATTTAATAATTCAAACATAATTTACTAATGAAAAATAACAAAACGTAGATGAATTATTGCGATCATACATATCATGATATTGATAATTATCAACAAATAAAAATAATGGCCACGTATAACAATGATGTAGGCTTTGCAGCATAGTCCAAACCCTTCAGTGACTCTCTTATTTGTAGAATGACTAAGCAAATTTATCTATCAAACGAAAAACGTCAAGTAAAACTTTGGCGTAGCGTTGGTACTTGATTTTGTTTAAGAATAATGGATGGAAAACGGTCCATGAAAATGGTAAGCACTGGTCGATTATATGCTGATGGAGATCTAGAAGAAAATATGAATGCTCGTTCGCGCAATGATGACTGGGTATGTAGTACTGCCCAGTGAGTGTTTACAATACACAGTTGACATAACCTCAATTATTTTCAATTCCATATTGAAATAAATATATACATAAATAAATGAAAAGAAAAATAAAATGTTTCATAATGTAATCTTGTTCTTTTTATATTCATTTTTTTAATATTTTAGGACCCACTTTCGCCTGGTCCTTGCTTGGACATCAGCGATGATGAATTGGTATCGATTTCAGTACGTGATTTGAATAGACAATTGAAACTACGTGGATTATCTCGTGATGAGATTGTACGTATGAAACAGAGACGAAGAACTTTGAAGAATCGTGGATATGCTGCGAGTTGTCGAATAAAACGTATTGAACAGAAGGATGAATTGGAATCAGAAAAAACACAGGAATATCGTGATATGGAAAATATGCAAGATGATAATAATAGAATGCGAGAAGAAGTTGAATCATGGCATGCCAAGTATCAATCGTTAAAGAAATTTGCAGCTGAAAATAAAATTCCTATTCCACCTGAATTAGAAAATATGTAGATAGTTTATAAAAGCTTAATTTACTTCACTATTATACTGGTATATTTATCATTTGTTACTTTGAAATATATAAATAATGCAACAATATGGAAATATATAAGCAACTGGATATTACTATAATAGATTTATAATTTTTTATTATTTATTTGCACAATAAATGCATAAATACAAAATGTATCATTGTCTTTATTTTTTTTTTATTGCATATAATTAATCGTCATTTGTTGTTAGGTACATGATCAAGAAGTAATATTAAATGACTCACTACGTGAATATTCATTGAGTTGCCAATTAATTTATATTTTTGTTTTTTATTGATGGAATTGGGAAATGAAAAAGTGTCTGGAAAACACATTATTTTCGATACTTCTTGTGGTGTAAAATAACGTAATTTCAGGCTTTTTGCAAGCTCCATCCAATCGTTTGATTTAGTGGAATTATGTTTTTTCAGTTCATCTAATATTCTATCGATTTCAGTCTTTGATAATGGCGAATATACAGATCCTGTACCTTCTGCATATCGACCATATGCAGAAGTGAAACAGCAGGATCCTTTAGATTCTGAATTACGAATATCTAAAACATTTAAATGCTTCTCTAAAAGTGCCACAGGTAAATTGGCTTCAAGTACACTCTTATTATCAATTGAATTATTTTCAATAAATTTACTCAATGATGGAAATTCTGTTGATGATAAATCCGAGTATTTTGCTTTCATTTGTTTATATAAATCTGAATTTGATAGAATTTCTATAATTTCATTAGAACTAACACGCGATTCTTTAAAATCTAATAAACAAAATGGCATTGTATTTTTTTTAGCAATTAAAAAATATCTCGATCTATTATTAGGCACTCCAAAATCACATGGACTTAAAATACATTCTTTATAATTAAATTTGCTCTTTTCTAAACATGATATCAATACTTCACGCGATGCAGAACGTTCAAACGGTTCAACATTCTCCAACAATATATAATTTAAATTGGTCAATTGTGGTATTAATTCTAAAATATGAAAGAATGAAATTGTCCTCGCATCATCAGCATCTTTTTGAAGGCCATTTTTCGTAAATGGTTGGCATGGTGGACTCATAAATATTGCATCTACATTCATATCCTCAATTTCCGGAACTGTTAATGATTCAATATTTCGATTTAACAATTTTGCTGATGGAAAATTGTGTTTGTAGACATCATTTGCAACTGTACTTATTTCAATTGCTGCAACAATAACTCCATCGACACCACTCTCTAAAAAATATAAAAATAGATTAAATAATTTAAATATATTATCAATAAATCCAGTCTATTAATTTAAAATTTCATTAAATATATATGAAAAATTTATTCTTTACCTTGAAGTGCATAATGCATTCCACCAATGCCAGCATACAGTTCTAAAATTCTCATTTTCTACAGTGTAAAAAATTTCTTTCAAGGTTGAAATATATTATTTATTATTTAACGTGTTTGTATGTATTATCTAATGCCGAAAATGAAGCTTATGTTTGTGGATAATTGTGAGTAATAAATATTATGTAGCATAATCCACCGCAATGATTAAAAAAAATGATAAAAAAAAAAGCAATAACCAACTAACACGCCAACTGCGCTCTCTATCGTTGGAAAGACGGCTGAGATATAATCAGAAAATTCTTTTTTTATTAATATTATAAATATTATATATATGTATACACCATTTGTGCGACGTTGTTTCATTTCATAAGTGGTGTAAATGGTTAAATTAGCAAACTGTAAAGACAAAAGCACGAGAATGGATGTGTAAACAATACTAAAATTGCCAGATGATGAAGTTGTAGAACGAAATAAATCTACAATAAATTCGTTATTCAAATTGTCAATTATTTTTTAACCTCAAAATTATGATTAATCATTTTTCATACAAAATATATATATAATAAAGATTTTATAATTGTTATTAATGAGTTTGATATAAAAAAATTGGTGGACTTTCAGTGACAGTGCAAATATAAAATGACTATGGATAATTGGAAATTATTAAATAATATCAATATGAAATATTTAGATTAATAATTTTGATGGCGATAGCCATGGCATATTTATTAACTTGATTGACTGTTTATTAATTTATAGTTGAAATTATTTTTCGTTGATTTGATATATTGTATAAATAAAGAATTTTTGTATAGGATAATTTATAAAAAAAATGTTTCGTAGTCGCAGTTGGTTTGGTGGTGGTTTGTGGAAACCAAAAAATCCACATTCACTTGAACATCTTAAGTATGAAATTCAATAAATAATATTCCTAATAATTCCAATGTGTACAATATATTTTTTATTATTCATCGAGGTATGAAATACATAATTGTTAATTTGTATTTTCAGATATTTGTACAATGTCTTATCAAAAAATCACACTGTCTCAGATAACAATCGAGGATTACTCGTTGAAACCTTGAGATCAATCGCAGAAATTTTAATTTGGGGTGATCAAAATGACAGCAGTGTTTTTGAGTATGATAATTTTATTACAATAATAAATAACATTTATAAATAATATTGATACTAATTTTCAATGATTATAATACTATTTATTTCGCAGTTTTTTCCTGGAGAAAAATATGCTTTCTTTTTTTCTAAAGATAATGAAACAAAAGTGTGGCAGCTATGTATGCGTTCAATTACTTCAAACGCTCAATATATTATTTGAAAATATTCGCAATGAAACATCATTGTGTAAGAGAAATAATTTATCATCCGATGATTCAATATGAATAATTAAAATTATACCAATGATGAAATAGATATTAAATGAAATATTTTTATAGATTATTTGTTGAGCAACAATCATGTCAACAGCATTATCGTACACAAATTCGATTTTAGTGATGAGGAAGTGATGGCTTATTATATTAGTTTCTTAAAAACATTAAGTCTTAAATTAAATCCACATACGATACATTTCTTTTATAACGAGGTAAACAAGGTATATTCGAAGTATTTCATTTTTGTTACAAAATTATAAATAATATTTTATTTCATTTTTTTCCTCTATTCTTAAATATTTTTATATAATTTAATATGAATTTTTCATATTTTATTTTTTACAGCACACGAATGATTTTCCACTTTATACTGAAGCGATCAAATTTTTTAATCATTCAGAAGGAATGGTACGCATCGCTGTAAGAACACTGACATTAAATGTTTATCGTGTTGATGATGCATCGATGCTTGCTTTTATAAGAGACCGAACAGCTGCACCGTATTTTAGTAATCTCGTGTGGTTTATTGGAAATCATATCATTGAATTAGATACATGCTTAAGAAATGACGCTGAGTAAGTTTATAATTTTAACTTGCGTTGAAAAAAACAATTTATTAAAATCAAAATAAGTTTATTTAATTAAATATTAAATTCAAAATTAATAAATTTCAGTCATCAGAGTCAAAATCGATTGGCTGATTTAGTAGCGGAGCATTTGGATCACTTGCATTACCTGAATGATATTCTGTGTTTAAATATTAAAGACTTGAACAAAGTTTTGTCTGAACATTTACTTCACAAATTACTTGTACCACTTTACGTTTATTCATTGACTAAACCACGAAGCTCAACAAGTCAAAGTCACCAGGATGAAAGAAAGCACGTCAGTGTTGTACTATCTTTATTTCTTTTGTCACAAGTTTTTTTAATAATTTCACATGGACCATTAGTACGTACATTGGCGGCAGTAATTCTCAAATCAGACTCGAATATTATTCAAAATGGAGCGAGTAAAGTGCTGGAGGAATACGATCAAACAATTGCAGACACTTCAATTGCTTTTGCACCGCCAATTGAGAGTTTAGAAAAATCTCTAGAGAGTTTAAGTGAATTCGCCGATGCTCAAAGTTCAACAATTGATGATTTAGCAGCATCATCAAGTGATTCGCCACCGCTTAGCTGTACACCAAGTGATGATGTGCCATCGCTATTATTATGTTCAGACACGTTGCAAGTTGATAAATTGAATGATAAGTTGGAGGAGTATTTGAATATTACTGATGAGGAGAAAGAAAAGAGATTGGCTCTTGAAACACCTTCATTACAAAAATTACCTCAAGAAGAGACATCCAGTGAGCCAATTATCTCTAGGCCATTTCTTGATACTATTTTGAATTCTTTAAACTGCACGGAAAATGATTATGCAACGCTTTTTGCGCTTTGTTTACTCTATGCGCTTATAACTAATCAGGTTAGTAGTTTTTTTTTTCGTAATTTTTTTGGTTGGGTATTTAAATTATTAAAAAGTAAAAGTAAAATATATTTTTTTTTTATAAATTAAATATTTTTTCCCTAGGGAGTTAGTCATGAATCGCTTGACTTTGTATTGAATTCCGCTGCAAAAGGAACAAATAGTAGTCAGTATCATGATACATTAGTAGAAAAATTAATTCATATTATAGAAATGAGTTGTCAAACTAGTGAGTAATAAATTTTAAGTATAATTTTATTTCTTTATAATATTGTAAAAAATTATTTTAATTTCTTATTATTTTTTTCTCCATTTTGCTTTGAAGATGCTAAAGTACGACTTGTTACCCTGGAAATGACGATAAAATTGCTCATGAAAATTGTTATAACTGACGGACAAAATTCACTGTGTGATGCACACCTCGCAGCGATTGAAGGCGCGAAAGAGCAAAGCACAGCACTTTTAAGAAATTTCTACAAAGTACGTCAATAATAAACACGATAATAATATGCTTCATGCATTAAATAAACATAATCTAACAAGTCAAAATTAATTTTTAATTTCAATAGAGCGAAGATATTTTTCTGGATATGTTTGAAGATGAGTACAGTGAAGTGCAAAAAATTCCGCTCAATGTTGAGTTCTTAATGATGGACAGTAATATTTTATTGCCACCAACAGGCACCCCAATGACTGGTATTGAATTTCGTAAAAGACTGCCTTGTGGCGAGGTACATAAACAAAAAAAAATTCATCAACAAAAGTTCACAAAATTTCTCATCAACAATGTATTAGTTTAAATTAATTTTTTAATAAAGTTTTTGTACATTCCAAAGGTCGAGAGGGCTCGTCGTGCAATCCGCGTGTTCTTTTTAATTCGTGAATTATCATTAACTCTCAACAAAGATGTTGAGACACAATTACCACTGACTAATCCATCGGATTGCGTGCAGGTTAACACCGCTCATGATCTAAGTAAAAGTTACTTCAATTCCTATGCTTTATAGAGACTAGTTTAGAAATAATTGATTTATTTCCAAATCAGTCAAAAGTATTTATATTATAATATCGATAAATAATATCAATTAATTTTTCTTTATTGCTACAGATAATCGCGATTTGATAGCATGCACAGTGGTATGGAAAGATGGACAAAAGATACGACGCTTTCTTGTAATCGATATGATACAATTAATTTTGGTTGAGCCTGATACAAAAAAACTAGGCTGGGGTGTAGCCAAACTCGTTGGATTTTTGCAAGATATTGATGTAGTTGGTGATAAAGATGATTCACGATGTCTCCATTTAACAATTCAAAAACCAACCAGCAATAGTTCAACAAATAGACTGCCTCTACTTTGCGCTAAATTTATTTTTGATGATCATATTCGATGTATGGCCGCTAGACAGAGGTAGTATTTTACTCTTCATATTTTACAGTTTATGTATTTATAGTGAATAATTATGAATTATTTGGCGGATTTAATTTTTCAGATTGACAAAGGGTCGAATGAAAGCAAGGCAAAAAAAGATGGGCCAAATTGCTCGGCTTCTTGATATTCCAACTAATCTTCCGACGTATCCAACACAGCCTAATTATGCTCTGCTCGGATTACGTCATGAACGTAAGAAATTTTTTTTTACAAAATTTCAAGAGAATTATCAATATCGACTCACTGATCCTGTATTTTCATTACAGGTATTGCAGGTAGAGGCCAAAGATTGAGAGACCAATCACGATCGATGTTTATGGTAAATAAAGTTCCTGGATTTGCGGCACAAATGCGCAAAGAGGTTCAACCACGACCGAGCCGACGTTCAGGTGATGCTAGTCCAAATGGCCGACAATCTCAAGAAAATAATCTACGCTCGCGGGATAATTCTCCGAAAATACCACGGCCACGTAGCGAAGAAATTCCAATGGAAGATATGCGCTTGAGAAAGTCATCGTTAACATTTAATAATAGCACAGCTACGACATCGCTTGCATCATCTGATATTCCGGATACCCCATCGTCGTTAAATTTATCGTCAGTTAATGGCGAGTCGTCATCAACGGAAATTAAACGATCGGAAGAGACATCGTTTACTTCAAGTCAAAATCAACAAGGTAAATCACGACGAAAGGGTCAAGTGGAGACTGTATAAATTCACAATTAGAAAAATGAACGAAAAAAAAAATCCACTCAGGAATTTGATCCTGTAATAAAATGTCTTTTTGCTCTAAAAAATTGATCATACGTGTATAATAAATGAAAAAGAGAAAAAAAAGTTACTGAATAATTAAACATCAATTGAAAATATTAATAATTCTTATACAAGGTTATACGAGAATTTATTGGGAGAAAAGCCAACAATTATATATCCAAACATATAATTAGTACAATTTCTATAATGCGAGCTCTACAATAATGGCAATAACATAATAGCAAATATATTTGTAAAATGATAGCATTGAACAAAAAATCAATTTAATCGAATGATATCAATTCAGCAGTGTCACCAGATTTTTTTTCGTCAGTTGGTCGTGTTGGTTCCATTTGCTGTGATTGAACTGGTGCCGCAGTTGGTTGCTGATACGGCACAGATTGCGTTGCGGGAATGGATACTTGTGTTTGAGAGTGTTGTTGAGGTGTTCCACCACCAGTAGCGATCGGCATCGATACAGGCGCTTGTGGCGGAATATTATTAGCAGCGGGAACATGTTGAGGCATTTGTTGAACACCTGGTGGTATTTGTACATTACTGGGTGGCGGTTGAGGCATGCCCATATATCCCGGTGGTGGAGCATTGCTACGCAGTCGATTTTGTACATTGCCAGCGACTGCTGATGGAACACCTTGAGGAATCTCATTAGGCTGCTGACCAATACGAGGAGCACCACCCATGTGTGCTGCAGCAGCCGGTGGTCCATGTTGTGCTCCCAAAGTCATTTGATGACCACCTGAATTTGGAATCTGAGTCATTGATGTCACATTTCCCATTTGCTGCATCTTGACGAATAAAAAATAAATTAATTAATAAATTGTAGATGACGGAAAATTTATTTGAAAAATTTTCTGGCACTTGGATAAAATTTACCATTCCTGGTTGTGATCCTGGAGCCATATTTTCGCGCTGTTGCATCATTGTTTCCGGAACTGATGGCTGAGATGGTAAAGATTGTTCCTGATTGCTTGGCATATTCGGTGGCATCATGTGCGGTGGCATTGATGTCATCTGTGGCATTCCATAATTTTGCATAGGAGAATATGTGCCCATCGGTGAGGGCCCATATGAATAAACGCCTTGGTTAGTCGGTGACATTGGATTGTAGTTAGTGCCAGGTGGATGATAATGCACATGACGTATTGGTGAGCCTTGCGATGATGGACCCATAAAACTCGAGACATTTTGATAACCGCCCATCATGTATTGCTGTTTCTGTTGCTCTTGTCGCATTTGTAATTCACGCTCGCGTTCTTGAATTTTTTGCAGTGCCAATTGCCGCTGGTAATTCAAATATTCCTGCTTTTTCTTTCGCATTATGTCTAATTTCATTGCCATTAACATTTGCTTTTGACGCTCAGCTTCCTCGGCTTCTCGTCGAAGTTTTTCACGATGCTCCTCGCGCAAAACATCTAGCGCATCACGTGCGTCTTTTACTTGAGTTAATTTATCTTGTAAACCCTCATAACTAAGCCGAGTATCATCGTGCTCTTGAATATGTTTCAATAATCGCGAATGCATCGTTGTAATATTCATAAAAAGACCTTGAAAAAAACTATCATTTATAATTGATCGTCCTCTTGATGAATTACTCTTCATACGATTAACAAATATTTCAACTTGTGATGTTAAATAAGCGACAAAATCTTCCAATGTAGTATCAATTTCGCCATTTTGCTGTTTAGCAACGACAATTCGTTGAGGCATAGGACTACCGATATTTGGCGCTGATGGGCTGGTAACGTCAGGTCTCGTAACAACATTATGCTCATCAATACTCGTTGATCGTTGCTCCCAATATTGACGATTAAGATATTTAGCTAGATCCGGATTTGTTACCTCCTCTTCATGAACTTTCGATGGACTTGGTCCAGGTGATGGTGGAGGTGAATATGTAGTACGAGTTATTGATGTTGAATTAGATTTATAAGAGCTCGTTATACGTTTTTTCTCTTTTTCTTTTTGTTCTGCTTCACTCTGACTCAGTGCTAATGCTAAGTTTAATTCTTCCTCTTCCCGAAGTTCGTCCTCGCTCTTTCTTGGTGGCACCTATAAATATTTTATAAATCATTAGATAAATAAATTTCAATTTTAAAAGTAAATAAAATATTCATAAAAATTTTTCCCAGATAATTTCAATTATTTTTTTTTTTATCACAAACTAACCTCTGGTGGAGGCGACGCCATTTTTATTACACTAATTAAATAAAGCGACTTTTACTACGATATAAATAGTACCGAGTAATCTTATTAATAATTACAATATTTATTAGCTTGAGTGATAACTTTATTTTTCTTCGCTTACTTGTTGTTGTTGAGCAAGAGAACTACTCAAGTATTCCACAGGTAATTCAGTCTCTTTTGCTGGTGCTGCACTAGGTTTATTCAATTGCATAAAACATGCATCGCAAACACGTACGACTTTTTCAATGCCGAATTTCGGCAATGTCGAAGATTTGCTTGAGCATTGACCGCAGAAAACTTGTCCACACGCACGACAATGATGCTTTCTCTGAACTATATTAAATACCGTACGACATCGATTACACTCCTCACTGTCTGCCCATTCAGGAGCAGTATCAGCGCTAAACATTGCGTCACTCTCTTTTAATTCTGGAAATACGTATTCCTGAGCCTTTAATATATTTAGCGTATCCTGTAATGTAAATAATTGTGTTGATAATTTTATCTTAAGATTTATTATAATTATTGAAGAAATTTAATTTGTTTCATTTACTTTTACTGCGGTATATTTTGGACTATTTCTAAATGCAAACGCCCAAGCTTGTATCAATTCAAGTGCTTTCACTTTAACGTCTTCGTGAGGTGTGGATTTCACGAGATCAGTTAATTGTTCCATATACTGTTTCGTACCAATTTCGTCATGAATTAAATGTCCACAATTTTTTACACACGACTCTAAAACCTGCGTATTGTTAATGAAATATTTAATATATTATTTTTTATAATATATAAAATTAAAATAAATCAGAATATTTTTAATATTAAATTTAATATTCATTTCTTACTAAAAGTCCAAACAAAGCAACATGAGGATTGGAATTTGTAATTTTTTTCTTTATCGCAGCAAGTGCTACTTTAGGTCTAAAAATAAGTATTAACTTTCATTAAAATTTGCCATAGATAATTTATGATCTAAATATTGATTGAATATTATTAATTGTATATGTATAAAATAAAATACTCACGCAACATCACCCTGTCGAATAAGATCGCAAATTTGGAGAATAGTTGGCCAATCAGGATCAAGATGTAAATGGCTTGTAGCTGAATCTGTAGAGGAATAAAATTTTTTCATAAATCTTGGGTATTTAAAATTGTCGTAACAAAAAAGAAACACTAACATTTATCAATGAAATAGATTTACGAAGAAAAATGGATACTAATAATATTCCTTACCAAGTAATTGAGAAAAATTAGATGTCCGAAACATCCTACAGCAGTCGTGAATTTAAAATGACGAAGGAGGTTTCTATTTAATTATTTATTTTTTTCTTTTCGTTCAATTTTTATTGGTTATTAATTGCACTTTGACATCTGAGAACCGTCACGTGAATCATCGGCGATAATAAAGATATGATTAGTCGACGTACGTCAACACATCCGTGAACGTAGTTCATTAAAAAAATTACATCGTCAAGAGAGAGAGTCTCCATAGCTCGCGCCTCTAGTCACCATATTTACAACTTCTAAACTAACCTCAATCGCGGGAATATTTGAATTCTTTCATCGCTCTTCACAAACGATCTTCTTTTTTTCATTGATTTGTTCTTAGATATTTGTTTTATTTATTGCATATTAATAATTTTATTTCTCTATATTTTCAATCAATATCCGAGAAAAATGTCGCTGTGTATGTATAGGTTAAGCATTAGATAATGAAAGAATATTAATTTAATTTATTTTCTAGCTCGACAAACGATGACCTCTTCACCATCCTCAAAATTATCTTTTGCGTCTAAACATTTATCTGGAGGTTCCAGTTCTCGATTACGATTAACCAGCATGTTAGCATTATTAAATGGAAGAGGTAGTGTAGCATTTCGTACTGGAAAAAGTGGCTTTAAGGTTAGAATTGATATTCAAATGAATTTTTATTAAATAATTCCGCTTACTGCTATACTATATTTAAATTTATCAAACTCTCAAATAATATTATTATTCCTTTTATTTACATAATAGGTACCTAGATATCAAAATACCTATCAATTACATTCGTCAAATCCATTTTCTCACAATGTCGTTGACAAAATCGTGGTCAATGTTATGACTGAGTATTTAACTGATATCAAATACAATCCAATAGTTTGTTTGAAATTATGTCAAAATATGGCGATGGAGATAAGAAAACAAATTTACAAAAAGGATTTCACTCGGTAAAAAGACATTGTAACAAATAATTCATATTGCTAATATGTATTAAGAAAATTACGTTCATCGAGATATTTTCCAATTAATATCTATCAGTTACAAGTATGCTGTAATGATGACAATTATTGAAAAAACTGGACAGGGTATAAATAGTGAGCTAGGATTTCTTTGGGATGCTGAACGTGATTCTTATTCAAAATACATACTCGAAGCTCGTCAATTTTATGCCATTGGAATTGTTGCTGGCGTTTACTATGAATAATGGTAAAAAAAAAAAAAAGAGAAGTTGAAAATAATTTTTCTGAAAAAATTTTATAAATACAATATATATATTTTGTCTTATGAATTATACATCTTGATAAATTTTTATAATTCGAAGCAACAATATATATTATTATTATACATGTAATAAATGAATAATAAATATTTATTATTGTGTATGTGAATAATAAGAAGACAAAGAGCGCGCCACTGTCCATGCGCATTGAAGTCTGAAGAAAAAAAAAAAACGAGAACATACACTATGATTTACGTGTACTGTGAGCGAAATGTGACGTGTATTTGCCCTCTTGTATCTTTAAGATTTAGTTTTCTGGAAGATATCGAACATTTATAATACATATTATGCCTTGCAGTAGATAAAAAAAAATACGAAGAAAAGAAACGTGAAGTAATTTTATAATGTCATACTGTGTACATTACATCAATAATTTCCAATAATTTTTCTTCAAATAATTGGGTTGACACGATTGGTATTTGTTGGTTGATTGAATATGTATATAATATGGCATTCAATGGAATTCTGATAAGTTCCATCATTGAATTCATCGATAGATAAATGAGAGGGGTTATGACGAACATACATTGTGTAACAAAGATTATATGGAATATTTTATTTATTTGTAAATTTGAACATCGTGATTTTCACAATGTCTGAAATATGTAAGGTATGTAAAGTATATATGTAATATTATTTATAGGTATATATTTATTTAGAAATGAATAAAAATAAATTGATTTTTTACGTTAATTATTTACTGATATTAATAAAGGAAAAAAAAATGAAATTCGTTTATAAAATTGTAATTAATTTTTTTTTTTGTTATCGATAAAGTTTCATATTAATGAGTTTATTATCTTTTCAGGAATGTGGTTGTGTTTGTGCAAGATGCACGAAGAATAATAATAAACATATTAATGATGTTCATTTACATGCGGAAATTGAACATTTACGTCAAAGTTTGATGGAAAAAAATAGCCACATTGTTAAAATAGAAACGGAATTTTTAAATGAAGCTGATAAATTTCCAAATGGTGAATTAGCATCAATGAAAGAGGAAATAAATACATGGCAAGAGAAATATACACGGCTTTTGGAGGCACACAAGCGAATACAGAAGGTTAACCAAAATCTCGAGGACAAATTATTAAAAATTGTCGATAAATGTGAGACTGAAAAAGGTGCCTTTACCAAGGATATTGCGACTTTATCGCATCGATTGGCCGACGCTAATTACACAATACACCGTTTGTCACAGGACAATTCGAAATATCGTAATGACGTTAATTTAGCAATTCAATTATTACAATGTAAACCGTCGAATTTCGTTGGGCAAAAGTATGATTCATTGCCAACTGAAGTGCAAGCTAAAGTGCGAAATTATGTTGCGCAAAAACGCCGATCAAGCACAAGTGACCAATCATTACCTGATGTTAAAAGTATAACAGTACCAATATCAACATTTCCACCAACAGCAATGGTTTATAATATATCAAAAGCGACTGTAGAAAAGCATAGCGATGATGAAAGTGATGATGATAAACCACCAGTTGACATGGTTTCTGCTGCTATTATGGCAAAAGTATTGGAGGATCGTGAACGCGAACGAATATTTGCTAAACATTGTGACACATGTGTATGCCATAAAACTATTTTAATGGTTGACTCTGAAACACAAACAATAACAAGTTATTTTACCGATAATGTCAATCAAAAGATGTATGTTACACAAAAAAACGATGACATAAAGCGTTCTACATTCAATAAAACAGGCGTTTGCACAAAAATAAATCAAAATTTACCAGCACATATAAAAATTGAGAGGCAATCAAAAGTTGGTGTCATCAATAAAATCAAGCAAAATAAACCAAGTAAACGAATAGAAGCACAAGCTGATATTAAAGTTAATCCACGATGTTCAGATGATATTATCGATACATATGATGCGTCTCCAGTTGAAATAATAAACGACCGAATATGGAAAAATAATTGGGCACAATCAAAATTTGATAATTTACAAACAAACAATGGAAATGATAATAAACGTAAAGATGAAATTCATTTAGATGTAATAAATGAACGTATTTGGAAAAAAGATACTGGAATAATCAACAATATTAATCAAGTCACGCTTATTGAAGTAACAAATGCAGTTAATGCCAATCATCAAACGTCTGATACAGCGGCAAGTCCAAGCTTTAGTAGTGACAGTGTATTGATCTCAAGCTCAGAGCCATCAAGTAGCTCGAGCGATCTAGTCCAATCAATAAATGAAAAACGACGTTTATTTAATAATAATTCCATGAGTAAAGAACGATTGACTGGTCCGAGAAATTGTCTTGTACGAGTGAGTCGTGAAGGATCCAAAAATATTTTACTGGACAATGCTGGTCATTATCAAACAGTTCTCTATACCAGTCCTGGAAGTGGGAGTGGTAGCACTAAACAAACTAATACTGCACTAGTTCATAATCTCACAAAATCAGCACGCTCAGACAGATCGTTATCGACCAGTAGTGACGAGGCTTTTCCAATTCTACCAACTGACGCCACACAATTGCAACGAGTCGCCGAGTGGGTTCAGTCATCGGCTAGTGCCTCAGGGAAAACATCAACTGATCCGAGAGTCGTCGCAACTGTTGTCTCACCACCACCACCACTCCCACCACCATCTAAAGTTGGTTTAATGAATACCAAAAATACAAAACCATCATGTACACTTATTGAAATGCCAACGAGCGATGTCGGTAATTTTACGAATAGAAATACAACGTCAAAAATACAAAATCCATTTGAAGTCGTCGTTAGTGGACATCAAACAAATTTATCATCATCAATTGCTCATCACAGTAACATTGAAGAAAATATAAATATAAAATCTGAGATTGAAGTCAAAGATCTTATATCATTTGATTCAAATAATGAGGATGAACATGAGGATAGAATAAAGGAAGGTGAACCATTGATCAATGAAACTGATGATAATTATGAGGTAAAAATTACTAAAGAAATGGAAGAAACTTATTTAAAGCTTGCTGCAAGTCTTGACCCAGTTTCGTTGCGTTTAACAACGGGTATCAATGCCGATTTGACGATTGAAAAGTATCGGAAGGATCATAAACGATTTCAAGCGCATAAAATCAATGAGAAATCAGGTACGACAACATAACGTCAGAGAAGAATGCGCATCATCAACGCTTCCTCCTATTCTTATTATGATTCCTCTACTGCTTCATGGATGAACGATGAAAGTGAACTATATTTAATTTCACGTTCGAGTCCCACCGTTCATCATATTCAATAAATCGATAATTCACGATTGACCAAAAAAAAAAACAAATTAAAGGAAAAAAATGGCTTAAATATAAATTTGTTATATAGCAATAATATCTATTAATTAATGGGACGTTTAAATATTTATGCGAGAAAAAATTTACCACTGCTTTTATGACATTAATTCGGCCTACAGACCGAGATTTATTTCAATTAAAAAAAAATGTTAATCATTGAAGTGGCACATTAATAATTGAACAAAACAATTAAACCAAATGTTATTCACCAGTTATTGCAATAATCGCGTGCATAAGCTTTATAATTATTAAATTTAAATAATCATCAATTTAATTTCATTTTCGACTTCTTCTTCTTAAAGATCAAGTATCCGGACTTTTATTTTAGTCATTTTTTGATTTTTATTCACGATTTTAAATATTTCTGCAATATTATATATTGTTTAATAATGTTATATGTATCATCGGACATTGAAATTTATTTGACAGAGACTTTATAATAATATATGACACAGTATTGAACTATTCTCTTTTAAACTTACCGCATCTGCTTTACTGGTTCCACGTCCTGGCCATAAAAAGCTGTACTCATTTCCATAAAATAATATCAGAATTTATCATAAAATCTTAACGTCTTTCAGTTTGATCTTTCCGGTATAATCAAAACCTATTGTGTATTACTACCGGATATTCGCATCAAATTTTATTGCTGTTGCTATAACGAAAAAAAAAAAATAAAAAATAAAAATAAATTAATTAAATGAAAAAATAATAAAAAAATGAAAATAAACATGAAGTAAAAAAAATCTATACAGGAAGACATAGGAAAATTCAGTGTATGATAATGATATTTTGTGTGTATGTATGTGTGAATTATATACTCGTATATAAACTTAATGACAATACCCATGGTCGAATAAAAAAATATATTATTGTACGAAATAAAACAGAAGTAAAAGAAGAAAAAATGAAGAAAACAATTAAATAAATAATAGCTTGAATGTCGCGTAATGATAAAGAGAAATCACATCAGAGACAGTATTATTGTTAATAATGGATCATCTCTTGAACGCGTAACTATTTCGATGCCAAAGGCCCTGTCGTATCGGCCTCTAATATAGTTATAAACATTAAATTGTATACGGCTAGAAATCTGTTTCTATATTTAATTTTCCTTTTTCTTTTCAATTTTTAATTTTTTTTCCACTGGAGAAATCTTCATTGCGTGACGGATATGCTCGAGAGTATCTATTAGTCGAATGTGTAACGCCTCGACGATTGTTCGTCAAAAAAGTAACAAAAAAAAAAACTCCCCAAACATCTGTATATATATTAAATAAAAGCTAATAAAAAATAAATATATATTTAAGCATGCTCCACAATTATAATGAAAAACCAAAAAAAATTACACGTGTTCATTATTTACCTGTGAATTATAATAATTTAATTTTTGTTTTTTTAATCTTTTTATTTTTGTTAAAGGTCAAAGATGATGTACGCGATAATACAAGTAACATTCTTGATGGTAGGAAGAAACATTGCCAAGCCCATCAGTTTACACCCTCTCTCAATATCGCGGTCTGACTCTTTTTTTCCAGTTTCCCTAATCAAGCTAATGTTCGAGTAATTGAAATACGGTATCAGCTTCACGTTCATGAATATATAATAATGTATGCATTATCAGTATTGAATATTATTGAATCCTATCGACTTCCTTGTTGGAGTTGAAAGCTTTTTCCCAACACATAAACACACACAATACGACCTAGATTATATATTAACTGCGATTTTTTCTGCAGAGTCTGAAGTAAACGCGTGCCGCTTGCTCATCCAACCTCGTACACAAGTGCTGACCATCATCAGCATTATCATCGTAGGAATAGTGGCGTGAAGAGTTGTGGAAAAATGAAATGAGGAAGTGCACACTTAGTATGAAGAAATTCAAGCAAGCTGAAGCATAATAATATGTATATTCGAGCGACGTTATTAATTTTAATGAAGAAATACAGACCAGGAAGAAATTGTTTACATAAGTAAATTTATTGATAATTGGGATTATCATTATTGGAATGGAAAGGGAATTGATAGATATCAAGATAAACATTTGATGTAATGTATAAAATTTATTTGTTTAAATGTGGTGGTATTTAAGACATTGAAAGAAATAGGAAAAGAAAACAAAGAAAATTTCAGTTAATTTTTTAACAAATTGAGTGAATTAATAATTAAATAATCGAATTAAATTATTTAATGATAATGATTAGATAAAATTTCTTTGATACTTATATACATTTTTAATTTTATTATTATTATTCTTTATTTTTTTTTCTTCTAAATTGTGGCACGCGCCAACATGGGGGTGTCGCGCTATACATCGTGTATACTTAAAAACTACTACCCCTGCGTATAAGCCACAAAACGTCTATCCAAGAAGGTATGTTTCTGTTAAGTCGACTTCTCCAAAAGTAAAGTCAGTATTCACGCCGCTGGCTGGCTGGTCGGTCAGTCAGAACGGGCCGAGTCGCGCCCGCGCTCATAATCTGCGTGTGTTTCGCTCAGTGCCCGCGAATGATTTCAAGCCAGTGGAAGTCCAGCGAGTCTCGCTCAAGACGGAGTCGCAACGAATAACTGCCAGGTATTAAGAATATTAATAAAATTAAAAAATCATGCATTATCCTAAAATTAAATTCAACAATAAATAATATTAAATCATAATATTTATCAATTTTAAAATTTCGCTGATTGATATTAAATATTTTTATTTCATTATAAATATAAAAATAAACTTTATATATTTATTTTCTTTTATATAGTTTACGTCTCAAGCGTGACGATTGAACATTGTAAATTTATCCACACACATTTATTTATTACAACCGCAGAAAAATAAGATATATATATATATATACATATTTATATTTTATTTTTTTACTGTACATATTAAATAACATACTTGTATGCAAGAAGAAAATAAATTGTCGAGGTCACGTTTAAACGACATTAATCGTAGCATCTGACAACAGAGTATAAATACACATAAACTCGCGATAAATTTTACAGCCCGGGGTGGTGGTGGTGGTTGTTGTTGTTGTTGGAGAAGACATAGTACGAAGAAGCAAGAGAGAGTGTACTTGAAGTCCACCTCGGAAAAACATGATGCGACGGAGGGTGAGTGGCGTTAATGACACCAACACTATCAGACAATTGAAACGATCGAGAATAGAAGCTGATCATCTGGGCTTTCGTCTTCTCGATCATGGCCAACAGCAATATTATCTTGATGTACCTGATCCACCACGAGCACCTGAACCCTATAAAATATCAGCAGCATCATCATCAATGTCACGTGCTCACAGACGTTCATCGTTTGTCATTTTGGCGGAAAGTGGACAAGTCACATCGAAATCAGTTGGTGGTTCGCCGGTACACGAACGTAATATACGGAGTCCAATGTCACCAAGTCGAGTGATACATGGCAGATCATCACCATTTAGACCTAGAGGATTTAAGGGACCACTGCCACATGCCCAATCACGACCACCGAGTCCACCACCACGAATTCCACGACGATTCGTTCAAGCCAGTAATATAACAATTTAATAAACTTTTAATGAAATATATTTATAAGTGTTGTTCATTATATTATTTCTAAATATTCATCGATTTTTTTTTTTACATTTTAGAATCATTGTCACAAGGCAATAGTCCAAGGAAACAAAGTTTAATTCCACAACCACGCGGTGGATTGGTTGCAAATCGTGTTAAAGAATCGAAAAATAGTGATCGTGATAGATGGGAACGTCGTTCAGGACGTCGTGTTGTCACTACGAGAATACCACGCTCCAGTTCATTAAAAACTTTGCCTGCTAAACGTGCAATTGAGTCAACAACTCGTGGAACGACAAAGCCATTGGTTAAATCTACAATTTCCAATTCTAATAAAACAAAAGTAACGGCGATTGTGACTGATAAAAAAGCAAATCGATCGCCAACGAAAATACCTATTCGTCATACACCGAGTGGGCGATTTATTCAAGTTGCAAATGTTGAGTCAGAGAAAAAGGAGGCTGATTTATCAGCACAAAAATTGCCAATTAATTTAACGCCACTCCCGGCTATTCCTGTTACCGATAATTCATCATCATCATCATCAACAGCAATAGTTACTGGGGCAGTAGTAGAAATAAATTCTGGACCTACATCAACTGTAAATAATATTATTAATAATGATAATAGTAAAAAATTAGAATTAATTAAAGATGATGCTGGTCTTGTGGATTTACTTAAACAATCATCAACTGGCAGTGGTGCTCCTAGTGTTGTCAATGCCACAACAACAACTGCCGTTCAACCTTTACGCATTGACGCAACAAAAATTTTGCCTGCACAAGAGATTGATAAAATACACACCATCAAGGAGGAAGATAGAATATCATCGCGAAGTGATACACCTGAAAAGAAATCGGACACCGGGAGAATGCAAAAGAATGTGAAAAATCCTGGTCAAAAACGAGAAAATAATTCAGAGTCTGTTAAACCGATTGCAACTGCGGAAACAAATGGCGAGTCGATGAATGTTGAAGCTGTGATAGAAACCGTTAGGAATGATACGAGTAATATAAAGGATACTAAAGAGAATAAGATTAAGAAGGACAATAAAAAAGATGTAATGATGGAAATGGAGAAAGATGAAAAAAAATTGAAAGTCGATGAAAAATCTCGTTTAGATCCAAGTGTTACTGGTACTACATCAATGAATAATTTATTGGTAGAGAAACAGGAAATCAATGAGTCAAATCCCTCAAGTGAAAGTCCGATAATACAATCACAAGATAAATTACGAAATCACGATAGTGAAACATCATTAAAATCATCAAATGGTTTATCAACGGGTTCAGTGGAAAGTATTAAATCAACTGACACTGGAGTGAGTTTAAATACAGTGCGCGGTGTGTC
Organism: Microctonus hyperodae; assembly: GCA_030347285.1. NCBI lineage: Eukaryota > Metazoa > Arthropoda > Insecta > Hymenoptera > Braconidae > Microctonus > Microctonus hyperodae. Next base: position 5,653,489 of record JAQQBR010001834.1, read on the forward strand.
ATCGGCACGTGAAAAACGGGGAACTCACGTTGTAAAAAGAACAGAAGAAATTGAAACACTGAGTGGTAATGTGATAAATTTGGAGAATCAACAAAATGGAGAACCAGCGTAAGTATGAATAAATAAAAAATAAAAGAAAAATTTCATTACATTTTATTTCATGTGTGATGATACCTAGTGATATCATTATAGTTAGTTTACACATGTGTCTGTTGAATAGACGAATAGAATTGTCCAACGGACCGACGAGAGTTTCTTGACCTCGACGCGTGCAAGTCTCTAAGCTCGTTTGCATCTTGCATACAGCGTCGGAAAGTCGAGTGCTTATCGATCGTTATGTCCGGCAGAGATTTACATGGACACTCACGTTCATTTTCTAACAATTATTTCTTCTTTTGGTTTGATTTACCTACGAATTAATTTAATATAAATGCAAACGTCAACGCACGAATGTTTTTATTCATTTATATTATAGACATAAATAAAAATAGAGAAAAAAAAAATTAAATAATCAATAATAATTTGAGTGAGTTCCGTGGGTTGTGAGGTATAGCAATTTCAGCAATTGGTCATTTTTTCCATGCTGTTGGAGGTCTTATCGCTCAGGGTGAAAATGAACGTCGTGACGTCGCGTGCGGCCAAGGTCTTTTAGCATTAATAGAGAGAACGAAGGTGATAGAGAAAGAGAAAGATGGGTGGGTAGAAGCAAGAAGGAAAACCAAGCCCACTTTTTCGTTGACTCATTCGTCAATTGGACGTTCCTTTGTTGGATAAATATTGTTCAAGATAGAGCTACAGACAATTCTCAAGGAAATGCAACAAAGGCAAAATATTCAGTAGTGTTTTCATTGAATTATAGTACTTCAAATAGAATATAAAATATCAGGAAAAAAAAACAAAACATGAATAAATAAATGAAGAATGAAGATATATGTACAGAATGAAGAAAAATAATAAAATACTTTGATACTTGAGACATGAGGGCGTCAGGTATATGGGTACGTATATGTAAAACTCAGGGCAGATATCGATTTGTAGTGAAATCTTTGCGTGACCAGGTAACTTTGGTCTCTTTCCCCCCTTTTTCATCGTCCTCTATTTAAGACTGACCAACCGCGGACTTGGGGTGCGCCGCAATCTTTGAGTAAGTCAACGTTAAAGACGCGGGTGACAACGTAGTAGTAGGCCACATTGCTCAGTTGAAGCTGGAATTCTTTACTGCAGAAAAAAAATATATATATTATATATTTATACATATAAAAAAAATAGAAAAAAAAAAATTATATTTGTATAATGCATAAAAATGGGGGTGAAACGATTTAAAAGAATAGAAGAAATTCTTTCACCATTGGATTTTTCAATTGATGTACCGGTGGTGATTGCTGTTGGTAGGGTTGTTGAGTCCACGGAACCAATAACAAGTGTGGATCCTTCAACGACGAAAAAACAGCCAAATTCAACAACTGAACGATTTACCAGGTGGAAGAGTTCATTTGTAAAGCGATTTCGTGATCGGTGGTCAACGAACAATTCAAATCGAGGCATGAAATTATTCAGTTGGCAGAAGAAGATTAAAAAAAATGCTCATTCTGTTCAACCGAGTCAAAAGCAGCAACAACAACAACAACAACAATCAATTGCAGATCAGTCAACAACAGCAACACCAGTACCAAATGCTTGTTCACGATTCAAGACAGCATGCTGCAGGTTTGTTGTGTTAATTATATAATTATTTACTGTTTGTTTTTTTTTGTTGTTAAACAAAACTGCTTTTAGAAGTATTCGATGGAAATCGAAAATTGCACCAGCGGAAACCACTAGCTGTTGTCATGCTGAAAGAAGTTGTGGACTTTTGTGTAAATCACGTCGCAATTGGTGCAGATGGCCAAGCTGTTGTTGCTCCTGTCAACGTGAACCTGAACGTAGCAGAAGCATACGTGCCAAACACAGCCTGACAAGCGTTGCGCCTCCACCACTTTCCGAGGTTCAATTATTCATACCCTGCATCAATCAATAATACATATGAATTTATTTAATTATTACCTATTTTTAAATCACTGATTTCTCCAGGAACAAAAACCAAAAATTCCGGATGTCCTTATTGAGCATAATTCTGTGATGCGCGGCGCCATTCCTTGTCTTCCCGTTCCACTGGCCTGGTTCTGCCTCATTTGGAATGTTCTCATTCCCGGTAGTGGTGAGTAAATCAACGTCAAATCATTCATTGATATCAATCAATAATACCGTAAATTAATCCAATGATGATCATTAATTTATTTTACAATTATAAATAGGCACTTTGTGGAGTGGTTTGTTCAATCTGTGTATTGGTCAGCCACGTTTCTCCGCCACAGCCAGCGGTAAATCGCGATTTGGTGCATTAATCGTTAATATCATTGTTGGAGCCAGTCAATTTTTCACTGTTCTGTTTTGCCTTGTTGGGTGGGGTTGGAGTGTATGGTGGGGTGTCACGATGATACGCTTAGCCAGTGAGTAATTTGTTTCCTTTTACTTTTAATTTAATTAAGTAAATAAAATTAAATTATAATAAGTTTGGTTTGATTATTATTTATTGATCATCTGTTTGCTTTTATTTATTTTTTAGAAAAGTGGAAACGTTTTAAGGCTGCGGAGGCAACGAATAGCGATCCTGAAGCAAGAGGAAATGAGGGAATTTTACCTGCACCTGGAGTGCCTACTCAAGCACTTCGTGGAATGGAAAGAGCACGTTGATCATTTTTGTATTTTGTGACAAAGAAGAATGATCGTTAAAAATTCTTGTTTTTCGATAACTCTGCTTTCAATGAAAGCATGTGTATAAATATATGTATTCATATTTACATATATATACAACTCATAATTACACGGCAATGCGTCGTGAAAATGAGGGGATCAATATTTCCTCTACTTTTTTCTTGCGTTTTTCCTTCTTTTTTTTTTTAATGAATGCACGCTTGAAATTTTGTATTCCAACGAATGGAATGAATCCTTTATGAAAAGTGTTTAGCTGTGAAAATTGTGTTCTCAGTTGAGCCATTTTTGTAAGGATATTTAATACTAAATAATTATTAGATCTCGAAAGAAATTGAGAAAATGAAATAAATAGATGAAGAAAAAAAAAAGTCATTTGCACACAATGACTTTAGTGAAAGCTACATGATAATATGTAATATGATATAAAAGACTTTTTTGTAAGCTCCCAAATAATTTTTGGACCACGATGAAGATAAATATTTGTCTGCACTCGATGTGCAAAATTGTCTAATAATAAAATTATAAGTAGGCTAATGTACGTTTCGAAACTTGTCCTCAATGTGGGATGAAGTTATAACGTTACGTTATTTGTATATTTTTTCCCATTTACGATGCAAAAGCAGAATAAAATTTTTGATCCTACAAAAGCCTTATTTATCATTTATTTAACACACATGCATAATATTTTAATTTAATATATAATGGTTTCTCAACAGTTATTACTCCTGATGAAGATAAAATCAACGATATGCTGATATGGATATAAATTAATAAATAAATCAGAATAATTTCACTTACTTTGTTGAACACTGAGGTGTAACCTCATGAAATCTTCGCGTTGTTTATTTAATTGGACGTATTATTGATTCTGCAAGCGGTGAAAAAAAAAATGTTGAGTGTAATAAATAAAACCCATTATGAATTGATTTTCTTTTTTTCACAAGTTTTGTAATAAAATAAAATTAAAATAATTTTTATGGAAATTAAAAATTTAGATGCAAATTTGTATAATTGATATAATTATGGAAACTTTGACCGTTAAATTACTTGGAATACATCGTCACAAATGTAGAAACAACTGTAACAATGAGGTAAATTGCAATAAAAAATATTAGTTAATTATTTGATATGCGTATCATGATAAATACAGCGAAGATAATTTTTAGATAATTTATAAGATAAAATCTTTTCTTTTATCAAGGACGGAAGAAATTTTTATTATTTTATCCATATCAAAAACTTCAATTAATTTCAATTTATCATAAAAATATCTATTAATAAATTCATTTAAATTCCAAGTGTTCAAACTTAAATTGTTGAAGGATAAAAAAAAAATATTTACGAAGCAAAAAAATAATACTTTATAATTATTAAAACTCAATGGTAATTAGATAACTATTTGATATTGTGTCAATTTTTGTTTTATTAATTAAGTAGAATTAATTTTAATAATCATTATCATCTTGTTGACATCATTTAAAACAGAATGACTTCTCACCAGGACAAATCTCTGTTATTATTATTGCCGCACTTGTCATACATCTAAATTGGACTACTGCAAAATTCATTGTTGGATGTCAACCATATATGTTCATCAGTCTCATAATAATTAATTATTAAATATCTTTCAGGAAGATCCTCCAGTGTATGTATGATGATTTCCAAACCAGATGATTCCCAACTGTACATCAATGTATAATATAATTACAATTAAATAAAATTGCAATAAATTCATGTGTAATACCAACTTTGTTTTTTTTTTTAAATCAAAATCAATTAATTAATGCACGCTTGAAATTTTGTACTACAAGTGAATGATTTAATGATGTATCGTGTACTCGAGTAAAATTTTGTAATTGAGTATAATTAAATTATATAAGTATAAATTGTACTTTCATTAATTCTTCATTAATTATTTTACATAGTGATCAATAAATTTTTGTTTAATATTTCTTTTCGATATAAAAAAAAGGAATTTTTCGAATAACAATTATAAATTTTTTGTCAAAAATGCAAGTGTGCCATGGAAGTAATGACTTTGTTGATATTACACTCAATCAAGTGTAATTCACTTGAGAGAAATATTTATATAAATATGATAAAGAGTGTGGGTGTCAATTAATGGAATATATTGAGTATGTATTACATGTTTAATGATGTGAATTCATATGTCAAATACGCACAAGTATATATTGTTAATATAATATGAATGTTACAGTGTGTATGTGGTAAGATTGCATGTATTATATTATTATTTTTTTCATATTTTTTTTTTCCCTTTTGTTCCACGCTATATATTTTAGAACTTAATTGCCTAATAAATACACTAATTGCTAGCAGCTAAAGCATTTTTTTTTTGACCTTTTTCTATTTATTTTTTTATCAATAATTATTTTTTTTTCTTTTGTTCATATATGTTTTACTCTCCATCATGTTGTTTTATCTGTTTGTCGCGAAGTAGTAAAAAGTGTTATTTGTTTATCAATTTGTTTGTGTCTGCTGTGTGTTATTTCATTCATTTAATTATTTATTTACTTATTTATTTATATATGTATTATATATAAATGGTGAAAAAAAAATATTTGGCGAGTGAGGGACAGCGTGTTCGATGATTTATGTTATTAAATCAATTATGTCAGCAAATATGTTTTTAAATTAAAATACTGTGAGAACAAAAAAAAAATGAAGGAAAATATTTATATAAGACTGAAAAACAATTAGAAAAAAAAATTATTGAACATCACAAATAAATTTAACAATGCCAATAAACTAAACTAATAACAAAACAAATATTTCTTTTTTCTTTTTTTCGCTGATAACACATAAACAATTACATTCACAACGAAATAATGGATTCAATAATTAAACGATGGGTGTAACTGATAATTTGAACATGCTCATTTAAATCTCTTTGTATTTCATAATTAGTTCCCTAATCGAGTAGGCAAATACATTCTTGGCAAATCCGAAAAAACTGATTCCAAAATTAGGAACAGATCATATTGTGCTGACTATGTATACAAGGGTGCAATATCTTTTTTTTTTTCCTCTTCAAAACACATAATTATTTTTCGCTCGTTCTTTTTTCCTTTTTACTCATCATTTTTTCTTTCAACATTAATTATTAATTTTAGCCTCTTGCTCTCCATCTTTCGCTCACTCGCTCAAGTATTTGATTCATTTATTTATTTTTATATATTTACTTATTTCCTTTCTCTCAAATTTCTTTTATTTTCGTCTTTTTTCTCATTTTATCGTGTCTTATTTATTTATTTAATTAAAATTTTTTTTTCTTTTCACTTAAATTCTCATCTAGACAGTGGTACACTTGGTAGGGTGCTCAGGGCTGCTAGGCACAGATAATTGACTCGCAAATAACTCTTTTAAACAACATTAGAGCGTACGACATACAGTACAATGCAACAGTAAATATATATGTATTAAATAAATGCGCATTAAAATAATATTTAACGCATTTAAAAAATTCATATATATCTACATACACACAATATTCATGATTAAGTTTAATAATAATTATTAATGTAATATTTCTCGCGAAATACAGTAGATGTGTTAGTGAAATAGTGAGAGTTGATTGTGAACGTTTATAATGTGTATTCGTCATTCATGTATATATATATTTTTTTTATCTTTCTTGTATCTCGTTTTTTTTTTCTTTAATATTAATTTTTAATATGAGTGAATTTATTATTGTACTAGATATAACTCTATAGCATTAAAATACATTAAAATTTATACGCATATCTGTGTACCATGACATAACGGGCCATTATTTTTTGTATAAAGTGGGTGTTCATCGATAATTTTTTTTTTTCCATTAATTTTCCATTTCAGTCGTATTTAAAATCGTATTTGAATCATCAAATGAATTTATAATTATTTTTCATATCCACATTATCGAGGCTCCGCTATGACACATATCATTTTAAAGTCATATGTATTATTAATGTATAATAATATACATGTATAATTAATTTATCAATTAATTAATTAATCAATAAATTTTGTTACAATCTAATTTGTCTTTTGACGCAGCGATGGGAAGACAGAGCTTTAAGACCTTTGATTACAGATCTTGATTATTAACTGGGAATTGGAGGGATAAATTGGGACAATGGGAAGGAAAAAATTATGGGAATAGATTTTTATTATTACAAACTTGAGGAAGAAATTTTTTTTTTTTCAATTTTTCATTCATCATTTTTTTCCCTTTTTAATATCGTCGAATTTTTTATTTCTTCCTCAAGTTTCAAAGACGCCATGAATTTATCTCTTTCTTACTCTCCTTCCTCTTCTTCTCACCGTCTTTCTTTTTCATCCACTATCACTGAATAGTCAGTGGACTATTATTTTTTTGTTTAATCTACGAACATTGATATGACAGAAAGATAGTTTGGATGATCTACAACCTGATATGTGGGAGGGTATGTTACCGGTAATACTTGGCTTTGCTAAAGACTTTCATTACGCTACGCTTTCTCTTGCAGTTGATGAATATATCAAATTATTTATGCATCGAATGTATATTACGTTATTATTTTTTCTCATAACGTTTGCTATCAATTTAATAAGTAGACAGACACTGGTAAAATTTAGCCTACAAGAGAAATCGTTGCGTACTCAGCAGTATTGTACTTTAGCAAGGCTAACATTTTTTTCTTTTTAAATTAACCATTAATCATTATTTAAAATTAATAAACTGAACAATAATAAATTTCAACTGATGATGGCGACGATGATAATAATGACGATGGTATAATAATATATAACGATAATAGTTATAATGATCAATTAATAAGAATTAATAATAATAATTAATAATTAATAATAATAGCGATATGTTTTCTATCGTCTATCACCTAACAAGACCATTAATTCTAATACATTTTGTATTGTTTTTATTTTTTTTTATTAGACGTAATGTCTATTTAGTTAATATGTATTCATATCCCATAGTAATTTATCTTCCAACTTTTACAAAATTGGAATTATAAATAATAATTCACTAATTACTCATTTGAATAAAAGTGATTGACCATATACGTTTCGCAAATATATACATATACAGATGGGATATGCATCAGCAATTGTATTATTTTATTTTATAATTTTGTTTTTTTTTTATTTTGTTGATAAATAAATTGAAAATGAATTTCTACGATTTTCTGTTAGAATAATAATTATATATCGACACAGATATTTTTTGTTTGTTTACAACCTTGATTCATTTATTTTTTTTCAATTAATTTATTTCATTCTTTATTTCTTTTT
>JAQQBR010001834.1:5677965-5700771 GCA_030347285.1 Microctonus hyperodae
ATTGAAATAAAGAAATGAAAAGAGAGATGAATTAAATAATAATATTAATTTTGAAAAATAATTTTACAGTGTGATTAATGCCCCTCACCCTGTGGCCGGACTCTTCAAGTCGTTGTCTCTTTGAATGTGGTCCGTCCCCATTGAACGCCATCCTGTTTGGAATACCTGCCCGAGTTGTATGAGGTATAACACAGTTAACGTATACACCTCTCCTCTTCTTTAGCTAGTATGTGTTGTGTATTACCCAAAAGCCCTGTGACAGATCTTGGTGCGGCCACCACCAATTTTATTTAGGGGAAAAAAGTAGAACGATTATGTATGTGCCGGTGGGAGAAACACGACAATGACGATGATGACGACGACAACGATCACGACGATGAGGAGAAGTGAGAAGGAGTTATAGAAGGAGAAGAAGGAGAGGAGGGAACGAGAAAAAAATCGCGACACAACGAACGCGACGTGCCACGAACGAACAAACCGATATCGCGTATGTTGTTCGTCCGACGACAAACGCGCGAACGGTTTGAGGGAGACTGGAATCAGGAACGATGGGGGATACGATGAACTGAACTGTACGTTAGAGAAGAGTTGAATGTATTGCGGGAGATTGCAATGTATTTATGGAGATATATGTGTGTATGTGTGTTGTAATATCGATATCAAGTGTTTGATAAAAAAAAAACGCCCCGACGAATCGGAGCGGACTGAAACGAACTGGACTGTGACTGCGAATGTATATTTATGTATATACACGTTTATATACATTGTGAGAAAGTAGAATCCATACATGTATGCCATTCGATAGTAGTGCCATCTTGTAGGAGGGTTTTATGTATCATGGCGGGCGAGAGACACATTGGAAATTAATACCAAGTTTGACCACGAGCGGCGTTGAATCAGTAATGAAAAAGGGCCACGAGAGGCGCGACCTTCGTCAGTATAAATATATACAGCCTTACAGTTTTACACAATGTGGAACACTGTGGTTTTACAGTGGTAATATAATATGACTGCACGGAGTGGAATTGGGTGGAACACACCTGAATTTCAAATAGAAATATTTAATTTAATATTATAATTAGTAGGTTTCATTATTTTTTTTTTCTTTATAAATAAATTGTGCAATCAAAATTTGATGAATGCAAAAAGCTTCAAATGTATTTTTGATGAAATAATTTTTTCAATAAAAGTGAAAAAAAAATTTATTTAATTATTTAACACTTTTAAATTTAAATACCTTTTGTTATTTTATGAAATTATCATCCTAAAATATGTCTCATAATTTATCATTCAATTACATGGATGTAATTAAAAAAAAAAGTTTTTCTATTCGAGACAATTTTAAAAATTTAATTGAACATCATTTAAAAAGTATCAATCTTCATATTAATTTACGTCCATCAACAACAATCTTATCTAATCCAAAAACAATTTCAAATATTAAATGTATAAATATTAATTAATCAATAAATTCAAATTAATAAAAATCTTCTCAACAAACTACAAATTACTAATTAAATAATTAATATTATTGTTTATAATTAATTAAATACTAATTAAACAAAAATGAACAAATTAACATTGAAATAATTCATAATTGTTTGATAAAAGTAATTTATTTTTTTTTTTTTCCATTAAAAACTTAGATGTTGGAATGCGACTCATCTACAAGTGTGTTGGGTAAAATATGTAAAACTACTTACAACATTATCTATGATCTTAATTATATCTCATAGGTTCATGTAATCAACATAACATATGTATTTATTTTTTAATATCTAAATATTGGGCGTCGATAGCGATACTCTGAAAAAAAAAATAAGCAAAGAATCACGCCCGATTACATTTCATCTTTACATTAATTTTTTTATACTTCCGCATCATCAACTTTATCATAATTGGGCCAACATGTCTACTATTTCAATAATAAAATTAATTATTTACAAAATATACATACACTAATTCAATTCCAATTGATAATAGACCTTCATTTGGCCATTCCACTCTTTATGCTTTCATTTTTGCACAAATATTTGTTTCTTATATCAATAAATTACTGTCATACATGTGTTATTCGTGCAACAGGTGCCTTTTCATATATATAATGTGTATATATCTTCAATATATACATGTACAATATAACTTACAATTTTTTTCTTTTTTCATTTGCATTAAACCGAATGAATTTACAATGTAACATAATATATAATTTTTTTTCATAGACCACAGTTAAATTATATCAAATTAAAGCATACATTTTTTTAAACCCACTCTGTGTATGAAAAGTTCTTTCCTTTTATTATTATTTTTTTTTAATATGAGCATATAATTTAGTGCTATTGTTTGTGCTTCGACATTTTTTCATTCGCACCTTTACAAATATTACAATGCAAATATAACTGAGACATTATCAACTGAATAAAGAAAAAAAAATTACAATGTTTTATGTTCACTATCTTGTAAATAAAAAATATATTTAGTAAATGAATATAACAGTTGATGATCAGTTTCGATGATAATTTTTAAGAGAGTTTATAAATCATTTGTCATTCTTAAAAAAGTATATTATTAATTATAAACAAAGCCTCACGAAATTGTATAAATTTGAATTGGTATAAAGGCAAGATGGACACTTGATTATCTTCAAAATCAAATGAATATTGGATCATAACATATATTTGTAAGTTATTTTTCTTTTAATAAATCCAACTGGACAATTATTATTAATTATTAATGAAAATAATGTTGAAGCCAATTACGACATATTATAAAAAAATGAGAAGAATATATCTCTGCCACTTAATTTACAGATAAATAAATTATATATCAATGAATAAATTAATTAAATATATTCGTAAATATTTCTCTTGTATTTTGTTAATTAATTAAACGCGCGGAAGAACTAAGAGCCATGGTAATTAATTAATGATAATAATAGTTAAAATAATCATAATTTAAAGTGCTTTGGCGATTATACAGATTTGTTAATTAAATTCAAACAATTATTCCTTGAAATAATCTTTAACGTAAAAAAAAAAAGAACTTACGAATTTGTGAAAAGTAAAAATAAAAAATCTTGATAGAAGAATTAATTTCAACAGTACGATTACAAATTTCAAACTATGATTGTTCCAAAAACTAATCTTGAGTACGTTACAGTTATAAAAAAAAAATCAAAATTAAATTAAAAATAAATAATAATTCAATGTCGCCTAGCAAAAAAAATATATGTATATATCAATATTAAATTTTCCAAGGCAAATATAAACGAGAAGCGTTTTCATATCAATTATACAAATAGTATTATACTATAAAGTAATTAATACATTATAATATTCAATGATTAGTTTGTTAACATAATTCAATTTACATTAATGACACTTATATTTTAACGATAAATTAATCGTTAGACTATTTACAAAGTGCAAAAAAATAAGTTTGTTTTGTTCACGACAAAATAGTTCTATTGTCATTCAGTTATTTTTTCAAACTGTAAACAAAATGAAATATTACAACCTGATTAATTCACGTTGGATTAGTAACACTGGTATCAACAGCAGTTTCAGGAGTATGAACTTGAATTGCCACAGGTGGATTATCAATGTTTGTACATAATCTTTTCGGTTCTTTTTGTAAATTATTAGAACTGCTTGATTTTCGTTTGTGACTTGAACTTGAACTCGAGCACAGTTTAGAATTGTCCCGTTTTCGATGATAATCTTTGTCATAATTACGATGTGAATCTCTTTTATGTTTGTCCAATCGAACATCATCTTTTGAGGATTTAACCAACGATGATGAAGTGGATAAATTACTCTGAGACGTAGATGATTTATGAGTATCATTATCTTCATGATTGTCATTTGATTTATCACATGGACTACGATGTTTATATTTCTTGCGATCTCTATCACGATCTCTTCGATCACGATCTCTTCTACTATCTTTATGCCTGTGTTCTCTTGAATCTTTATCACTTCGATATTTTTTCGTTGATTCTGAATTTTTCGGTGAATGATGTTCGGAAATTTTTATTGATTTATCATCAGGACGATTCCAACTATCGTCTGTAATTGAAGGCGATGACAATGAAGGATTAGAAACTACAATAATTGGTTCAGGTAATTCAGCTTTAATAATAATAGATTTATCGGACGATTCTGTTTGCGATTCAGTTGTTTGAGCATTTACTTTAACACGTTCTTTCGCTTCTTCTTCAGCCATTTCAATAAGCGCTTTCACTGCATTCTCCGTTGCACATTCTATCTTAGAAATAAATGCATTCATTGTTTCAACTTTTAATAATTCATAATATTTATCAAACATAGTAGTTTTTTTTTCATAACGTTGCCCCGATAAATCATGACATTCTTTTTTTATTTTATCCACAATTTCTTTTGACGCCTCAGTAACACCACAACGAAAAGATTGACAAACTTCTTCAACATCAGTTTTTGATTTATAAACAGCAATTTCTAAAGCCTTATCGACAACTTCAGTGGCATAAATTTTACCCGTTGATTGTCTTGACAATATAATATCATTGTCAAGCGTAATTTCTTCATTGATAGACGACGCTGGACACACATCTGATGAAATTTTTGACGTGCTCTCAACTGATGACAATTCTTTAAATTGACATGGCAATATTGATGTCTTTAATTCATTTGCAGATGGTACTTCTCTTTTTGATGTATACGTAGCAGCACTAGAGCTATTCGAGTGTCGTCTTTGATTAATACTATTACTACTACTGTGACTACTATTGCTGCTACTACTACTACTACTGCTACTGCTACTACTACTACCACTACCACCGTTGCCATCGTGTTTCTTTTTTTTATCTGAATTATTATTATTACTAGTTGTTATTGTTAATTCATCACGATGTTCCACTGACTTTCCAATAGAATGATGTCGATCATCGTGCTTTTTACTTGATCTTCTTACGTCTTGTTGATCAGTACTGCTTTTTCGCTTTATTGATAATTTATCGCATTTACTTTTGTCTAATGATTTTGATTCATTGCCATCGTGTTGCTTTTTTCTCTCACTGACATTAGATTGTCTATTGTGATCACGATTTTTATGGTCATCTTTTCGTTTTCTTCCATGTTGATCAGATTTTTTTAAATTACCCTGATACTCTGCCGCTCTTTCTTTAGCCTTTTTCTCTGCCATATGTTGTCTATCTGCATTTTCCTTTTGTTCATCAACAAGTACACTTTGATGGCTATTACTTTTTTCTTTAAAATGACTCGAATTTTCTGGTATTGAACGTCCATGTCTGATTGTTGGATTTACTGATGCATCAGGATAATATTGTTTGAGTCTCACATGCCATGCGACACTTGATACTGCTGATATTGTACGAAATTGATGAATAATATTTCTCGGCAAAAAATATATATCGTTGTCATATAAATTAATTCGCGCAAAACGTATACCTTGTCTTCGTAATTGATTTAATTTAGCATCTTCAATCCATTGGACACATTGTGATATCGGTGGCTCGTGTAAATCCAATTGAAGTTTTTCAACTAATTCAGAAAAATCACCGGCATAAAATGCCACAACATCTTTAGTAATTCTATTATATTCAGGAGTTTGACCACTATGAATGGCTTTAAGAACACCAACAGCAGCTGTTGTCATTCTATCAAGACCATGACCAACATGATCTGCATGGGCTCTTGTACGATCTTCAAACATGTATTCACGCGCTTCACTCAATCGTGGAAGATATTGAAGATTTCGTAATTCATTAATACCCGTTCTTCTACGCTTACATGGACTTTTATTTATGTCTGCTGTTGGTACTAATTGTTCACCAGGCCTAATCCATAATATTGGACCATCATTTGATTCTTGTGGAGTTTCCATTTTTACTACAGACATTTTTCCCCATGGCATTGACATTTTTAAAAATGGATTTTCCTCTAAACGTCGTAATAAATCTGGGAAATAACCACCAACTTCTTCATGTACTGTGCCAACTAGACTTATTTGATGTAATGGACCATAACGTACTGTACCATTACTGTACGCTTTATAAACTTGTTCTTTATATTGAAGCATTGTTGTCGTTTCAATGTCACTATTCCTGCCGAGTATTCCATTTTTTACTGTTAATGTTGGATAATTATATGCCATATGATCCAATAAATCAGGTAAATATGATGCGGAATTGTGAACAATTCCCATAACATGATAAGCATTACCATTTTCATCTTCACCAAAAACAACTTTAAAAAATTCTTGCGCCAATTCTTCAATTTGCTCTTTTGGCAATACGTCAATTTCATCTTGATACATATGTACAACGGTAGCACCACCATTTGGATAAGTCTCTATGTGAATAAACTTTTTATATTTTAATCCTTCCAATTGTTCACATTTTACAACAGTTTTGTTTAAAATTTTACAACTTTTTGTTTCAAGATTCAGACGTAAATTTACATTTGAATTATTTAATTGTTGTGAAATTTCTTTTCGATGCAATTGAAGTGGTGCACTCCTGTCACGTCGACATTGCACACCAATACTTGCGCGTTTTATTTTACTACGTTTATAACAGCGCGAGCATCGATGTCGTTCACTGTGTTCTCTCGATCGTTTTTCATTCGGCCTCGTTGATGTTTTATCACTATTAATTGTCGATGGTAATGTCGTTGACGATGACGATGAAACTGATGTTCTCATAGTTTCATTGCTGACAACATGATGACAAGTTGTTGAGTCAATTTTACTCGTTGATTCTGTCAATGAATTACATGTCAAATTTAAATTGTCAGGTACATTAATTTTATTTAAATCTGGTGGCTCTTGATTTATTGCACTCTCCACAATTTTATTTATTGCCTCATTTTTATCTTTATCAATTATACCATCAATTTTATCTGTATTTGTTAATTTATTCATTGGATCCGATTTATTATCTGTGATATTTTTCAAAGACAATGAATCATTAAACACTCCTGGATCTTTTGTGTTTGATTCATTAGCCTCATTGCACTTGGCGCTGTCCATTAAAATTGCGACATTTGAAGTGCACGTTACTGTACCACTAGTGATAAATGTCGTATCAGGACTATGAGGATTTGTTGAAACTCGTGGTGGATAATCCGGACTTCGTGGACTAGTTATTATATCTCCACTACATTGAGGACTTTCACCTAATTGTGGCGTTTTACTCGACACATTACCACATTCTTCCAATTTAACAGATAACGTACTGACAATGACATTATTCTCTGGCAGAGATTCAGCATTAGATGTCGTGTCAGCCTGTAAAAATAACAATTCAATAAATAATAATATATAAAGCAAGAACAAAGAAAAAAAAATTATTTTCAACTACAAAATCAACTTCAAAATGAATATAAATATAAATTAATTTATATATCTCACATGTACAGTGTTGAGTGATGGATCATTGGGAGGTTTCATAGATTCACAAATACCAGAACTTGATTCTGCAATAATAAAAAAAAAATACATTATTATAAAAATTTTGTTTCATATTAAAAATTTGATATTTTTATTATTTTAATTGATTAATTAAATTTTTCAAATTGTATTTTATTATTGAATAATAATTAAAATATTGTAGGTTATATGATAGGTATGTAATATATGTATATTATAAAACTTACCGTCAGTATTGCGAACAAGGGAAGTTGATACGTTCGCGTCCTCAACGCGGCAATGGCCGGACATTTTACCTGATTCTGAAAACAAATTAACCAATTTGTTGGTGACAATGACCGGATTTAATCCGGTATTTTTTTCGGCAACCCCATGGGATTTAATTAAATCTTTATGTTCACAAGATTTATTATTATGTTCGTTGAATACACGAATTTTTGATGACGCCGATGTTGAATTTGTGGGCGTCCCGCTGGGCGTCTTAATCAAATGATTATTCACGAAATTTTTATTAGACTCACAAGATTTTTTATCCGTTAATTTCCACGTTATTTTCGATTCATTAGGAATAACTTCATCAACAATAAACGGCTTGACGATGTAATCATTTTCACTATTGACATCGCATCGTTCATTTGTCACAGGTTTCGCACTCTCCTCAGACGCCATCTTGAATTTATCACATAACGTTCTAATAAAAGTATGGATGCTACAATGGACGCTATTGGCTTAGACTCTGCCGCCATTTTTATTCGAGCTTTATGATTGGTTGAAATTTTTTATGCAGCAGTATTGTATCCAGTTATCGTGCGTGTATTATCTATTTTAATATTTATAACTTTCTTTCTAATGGTATTCAAATATTCGTATTAATATTTCATTATTTAAAAAATAAATATATAAATTTTTGTTTTATAATAATCAGCGATATACATTTAATTTAATTTCGATTATAAATTAATTTTATTTACATGAATAAATTGTGAAATTTAATTATTATCGACAATACTTTTAGTTTTATATTTCTAAATATAAATTAAATTATAATTAAAAAGAAAAGAATATATTTTTATCCAATTAATATTACTATGTTTTGTATTAATTATTGTATATACAATATGAAATTAATTGATATTAATGTATAAATGAACAAAAAATAATAATTAATTTTTTTTTTGCATGAAGGAATATTAAAGATTAAGTCGAACACAATCAAATTACTTAGTTCCATTTATGTATTTTGTTAACTAGCTAATATTTTTTTTCTTTATCACATCGCATTGAAAGCTATATCAGTTGATCGGAGGATAATTCATTGATGCCAATTTATCATACAATTTATTTATGACGTAATTTAGAACCAAATGTAAAATAATCTACGAAAATCTTAAATACCACAAGCTAATAACAAATAAGCTTTAGCGTAAATTAAATAAAATTACGCTTTGTAATTAATTAATTAGTAAATTTTCAATTCATTTGAATGCATAATTTTACTGAATTTGTATAATATATGATCCACTTAATTAATCAATTTATAATTAAATAATAATTACTATTATTATTCGGTATTGTTGTAACCACAATGTACAATTCAGTCTAAAAACTTTTATCAGTAAGTGGATGACAATGACTGTATATTCTGTGAGTTCACTTCAATAAGTTTGAAGAAAAAAAAAACGGTTTATCATTTATTCAATAATAATTATTCATCTGATCTATTTTTTCTCTTTGTACAATTATCAAAATTAATAAGATTAATAATAGAAAAAAAAAATCAATATTTATGAATGTAAAATTGTCTTTGTCATTGAAGAAAAAAAATAATTAATATTTTATGTAATAAAATAACCATTTGGTTAATAATATTTCGCAAAATTTTGAAAAGTAAAGTTATGCAGCGAATCATATACACTTGTATACGCCGATTAATATACTGTTTTGATCTCAGTAATTTTCAATAATTATACCATTGATATTGTAACGTTGATTGCCAGATTACCATTATCAGCAAAACGCCGTGCGATAGATGTATCGAAAACAAGACAATCAGAGGCGAGTATTGCACAACAAACACCTTCATGAATTGATCGTGGCATTGCTTCCCATGTTAATCGTCGACGATTGCCATTTAATTCCAATCTATCTCGCGAAAATCAATAATAAACATTTCAAATTGGTGAGAAAAAATTAATGATGATTATATATTACTATCAATTTTTAACAACATTATAAATTGAATATTAATTAAATTTCATACACTATAAATATTTATTACCTGTATGAAAAATTTTCTGCTTGTTTTCGCGAGCCAATTAATTGTGCAATGGCAAAAAATTGCTGATGGCCATCATATTTTTCTTGTTTTTCTAAAACAAGCATAAAATGATGACCAAAACATGATTGCATCATTACCCAGTCAACAGCACCAGGAAGATTAATATCTGTAGCCAAAAATACAATGTCTTCACCTGGAAAAAACGAAAAAAAAAATTAGTTATAAAGCTTTAAGGGTGTTTTATTCTCAGTTTTTTTTTTTTTTATAAATTATCAGCTTTTTCAAGGATAGAAAAAAAATATATTTCCAGAAAAAAATAATGAAATACCCTAACAGCTATATTTATTTTTCTATTTTCATTTGTCCATCAATATATCTGTTCAAAAATATCAAACACTGATAAAAATATATATTTTTATCACTGATGATTGAGTTTTATTACTCACCTTGCAATGTGGTTATAGTCTTATGACTCATAACTAAGTGAGGCATAACTTCTTCCAATGAACCTTGCCATTTACATGATGCACCAGGACATGGACAACTGTAGGGACGGAATTCACATGCGTCTTCATGATCTGGTTTTTCTATATGTACCATTGACACAGTACAACCACTCGTTGAATATTTGCATGGAAACATAACGTTACTTGCGACTTTTTCCATCGCAAGATTACGAATATTACCTGTGAAAATAAACAAATAAATTATTAGGAGAAAATAGTCGATTATCAAAGAAATTCAGAATATAAAGAATAAATCCCAATACCTAATGGACCTCTACAAGTTGGACAGCAGCTCAATTTCGGTCTACAATTACTGCAAACTAAATGGCCACTTTGGCATTGTAAAATTGGTGGTAATACATATTCAAAACAGACTGGACATTCAAATAGACTGGCCAAATCTGTTGAACTACTCGATGCCGATACTGCTGCAGCTGACGTACTTGCAACACCCCTACCTCGCTTACCACTACTTATATTTAATTGCGACATGTTTAATCACAAGACAAAATAACGTTTAGTACGATGAGAAATTTAGTTGATAAAAAAAAATACAACTATTGTTCCACTTCCACAATAGAAATTTTCAGTAATTATTAATTTAATATCATCGTTTGACACCCAATCTGCAACAAAAAAATTCAAATGAAAATAATCCAAACACATAAATATAAATTATATTATAATATATAATTTAAATTATTAAACATTATTATTTGATTATGCATCTATATACAATATTATAATTAGAAAATAACAAATGTAAACATTAGAATCTACAACGCCCAACTTCAATAAATTCAAATCTTATATACATATATAATGTTCATTGAATGCATAATGCATTGATAATTATAGACAAACTCACCAATGAAAATACAAACAATCGAAACAATTGCTGAACCCAATATAATGTAAATACTATTATCCCCAAATATTCATGATACATCAAATCACAAATGTTATATGAAAATAAAACACAGGATTGGGAGAATAAATCTGGTGATGAAAATATTGAATGACTGGACAGCATTGAGACAATTGATGATATCAATGATGTTGATGATGATGTTAATAATGACGACCACAACGTCCAGAGAGACATGTGTTTCACATGACACACCATAGATATGCGTTTGCGGTTGTCAATTCACAATTGTGCATTGATGAAAAAAAATAAATAAAAAACAAGAATGCGCAATGCGTTATAGGTTAATTTATGGTGGGTGGAACCACAGTGGTCACACAGTGGGTCACACAGTGTAAATTAATTGCGCAAGAATTCTCATGACACAATAAATAAATATGAGACATAACTGACAATGATAATTATTCAATTTGTGCACTCAACAATTAATTCATTCATTAAACAATTTTGTTTTACAATAAACTTTTATATTCCAATATACACATATATATATATGTGTATATACATGTATAGCACTGCAGGTGTAGAATATTTTTGTCTGTTTTTTGTAAATTTGTGGACTATGGAAAATTCTATGCACTATTGTTCACTTTTTTTTATTGCAAAAATTTTTCTTATTTTCATTGATTTGTTTTTTATGTTTTTTTTTTCTTTTCTTGTTGTGAGGAATTACAAGGTGAAGAGCTAAATGTTTTAAGAAAAATTAAATTAACAAAATTGTGTATGTACACTATAATGTCATTTTACAATTGCAATTCGATACAAATATATATACATATATATGTATATTTGTGAAAATGTTATGTGTTTCTTTCTTCAGCTTGTTATGTGTGTGTGTGTGAATTTGAGAAAGAAAAGTCGATGATATTTATTGGAATGACGCCATTTTCTCTATGGATAACTGATGCCGATGTGATATATTTTTTCATCGATAGGCGGCGCTAATGTCGATTTCTATTGATGATAAAATGGCGCTGGCACTTTTAAATTGAAAATTATCGTTATTTTGTATTGTATATAATTTTTTTTGTATAATTATAAATATTTATGTATATGAAAGTGTGTGATAATAATTATGAATTAAAAGTTATAACGGAATTTTTTATTTTCGATTATAATTTATCAATTTTTTTTTTTAGTTTATATAAAATGCCATGGGCGAAACAAACGAAAAGTAATAGTAACAAAGTATTCACGTAATTTATCATATTTGCATAAATTTTACTGTTTGTATTTCACATTATATCTTTTTTTTTCAGTTTAACTTGCAAGTAACGTATATACATCCAGATATAAATATCTTTTTATATGGTAATATTCAAAATGGCCAATAAAATTTTTTTTCCCAAATTAAATGTGTATACATATAAATATACATATATGTATGTAAATTTGTATGTGTGTATGTATGTATATATATATGCAAACAATTCATATAGTTGGTAATAAACATTTACTTCTTATTTTTCTTTGTGAAAATCTCATTTCTAAGATGTATATTATAGAATTTTTTTTGTTCATATCTTATAAATTTAATGTTTTAACATTGACAAAAAAAAATACAATTTTGATCCAAATTACAGTATATATGCTCATTTAGAGTCTAATATCAATACGATTTTGCTATATAACAATTTGATATTACAATTTATCAACAGATATACAATGTATTGAAGCAACTTTTTTTTTTCTGTGCGAAAAGCAGTACGAATGTGAGTTTTGTTACTATCACAACCTACCAATTATTTTCACATATGACAAGAAAATATAAAATATTTTCACATTAATTAAACATTGTGTCACAAACATATATATATATATATGTAAATGATTATTATTTATCACTATTTTCTTTTTGTTCAATTGATTCACCCAAGATGGCAATGGGTTACTTCTAATCACACAATTGCAAGCAAATTAACATATAATTTATTTTTGTTCCTCATTATTTTGTTTCTCTATTAATTTTTGCATATTATCACGCACATAAATGTATCGCAAATATTTACAATAATTTGTTGTCGCACATACTTCATGTTACTGCATAAAAATCCTGTTATAAATATGTATAATCATATAATTCGTGCATTGGTCTTGTATATAATATAATATATGCAACAAATTACAAGTAAATTATTACATACATAAATATACTCAAGATTAATCGTGCATTAATTATTTGCGATATAATTTTTTGTATTTATTTTCATCTCAAAGACGCGTATAATAAAAAAAAACCTGATTGCCAAATCCAATATTGATCCATGATTGTTTGCAAGAAAAAAAAAACAAATATCGAAGAAAAGAAAAACTAACCACGCAAAAATTCAGTATAATTGTCTCATCAGAGACACATATATATGTATATATGTATATATTTATATATAATAAGCTTGAACAAAATTCATTAGATATTAAAATACGTAAATCATAAACACTACATATTATATTGAAGAGAAAAAAAAAATTGAAACGAAGAGCATGATTAAATGATGAATAGAAGCATAATTATTACATACATAAATATTCCGCGTATGAATTATATCATAACAAAATTTTTGAATTCACTGGGTATAAATGTGATGATAATAATTACTCGTAAATGAGTAAATTTAATAACTGATTTGTTTCCTTTCTTTTCCTGTTCAATTCTGAATGATAAATATCCTGATAGGATAATTTTCATTTACATGCTCTAAAGGTTAAATTTTTAATTTATATAACTCATATAAACGATCATATATACTAAATTATATATGCTCTGATGTTTAATTCGCGCGAATGTATGTACGTAAAATTTGTTTGTTTTTTTTTATTAAATGTTTCCAATAGTAATCAGTAAGGCTGATGTCTTTGAAATTGTCTTGGACCTTGTCCATTGCCACGAGGTTTACCAGGCAATTGATAATTCAAAATTTCATCAATCCTATCATAACCTGCGAAGCTATCATAATTTGCATAGTTATCATCATAACTACCTTGATAACCAGTACTATAATCTGGCACATATCCATATCCACCATTATATCCACCATGTCCATAACCAAAACCCCAATGAACTTGACGATTAACTTCTGGATTAACTTTAACTTTCTTTACATCGACTTCCTTCCCTTTGATCGATTGTTTTGGTGTCTTCAACAGCTTATAAACAACATCTTTTGAATCAAATGTTATGAAACAAAAACCTTTTCTTTGATTCTTAGTTTTGTCAAATGGTGCTTGTAATTCAACAACAGTACCATATTGACCAAAATAAGCTTTAATATCATCGTCTGTTATCTCTGGTGTTAATCCACCAACAAATATTTTTCCATGTTGTGCTTTTTTGCTTACACGCTTTGGATCCACCTGAATATTAAAAATAAAACAAATGAATAAATAAAATAAACAAATAAATTAATACATAATAAATAATAAATTAATTTTCAAATTAAATTTAGATATAAATCAAGCACGTGGCGTCTCATGAAAAATTAAATACTACGCTATGACTAATTGTAATATAATTCATATCTAAATTATCACAAACAAAAATAGAAAAAAAAAATCAAAACAAAAATTATAACAGTAAGAAAATCCAAGTTATTTCTATAATATATATAATTCCTAGAATAATTTATGTATAAATATATTCTTATATATTACCTTACGCTTGTTGATATAATGTTCACCAGATGCTAGTAATTTATCAATAGTTTTTGGATTTGTGAATACCATAAATGCAAAACCCCGCGAAATACCAGTATACTGATCCATTTTAACTGATATACTTTCAATTTCACCAAATTTACCAAAATGTTCACGCAACTCTTTATCCGTGGTATGACGAGACAATCCACCAATAAACAGTTTACGTTCATCATCTTTTCCCGGTATACCTGCTGTTGCCTGTTGCTGCTGATAACTAGAATCATGATGTTGCTGTTGCTGATTTTCTTTTTGCGAATTATTCTCTTGTGATGATCCATTATCAGATTGATGCATCATTGTTGAGTTGTCGTTTTCGGATTGATTCTGATAACATTCGACCGCCGCCATCGTTTTCTTGTGGTCTCTTTATTTCTCTGTTCTCTCTCGTCACACAATCACCGACGCTATAACACACTCTTACACACCACCACGTTTTCTCTCTCTCTGAAATATAAAACAGGTGCTTGTTGTTAAATATACTTTGTACACAATGTAAAAATAATATATATTAATGTTTAAATAATTACAAATTAACTAAAAACAAAAGAAAAAATTCACAAATATAATTGTGCACGTTAACAAAAGCAAAAACAAAAAAAGTAAAAAAGAAATCTTCAGGAGGTATATATATATACATTTATATATCTAAATATATGTATGAAATTTATATATATATATATATGTATGTAACATGCGTATATACCTTTTTAGTTGTACCGTCGCTGCCGGTACCGGCTTTCTGCGCCTATGTACAATGGCGTCCAAACCACTGTAAGAATCAAAAATGACTTTAGAGAAAGACGGGCGAGAATGTACTGAACGACACAAAATTAAATAAGAACAAGCGGTAAAGAATGTATGGGTGTGAATATGCCGACTGTATGTGTGTAAGTATGTAGGAGATTGTATATGTATTAAAGTCCGGTTCCTGTTTTCAAGTTTGTTTAAACGGCTTCGTTCATTGGTTAGAGTGATAGGTTATGTTAGTCCGTTTAACCAATCACGGGGACGGTAAAACAGTAATGAATCCTCCTCCCCCCGCCTAAAAAAAAAACGGTTAATTTTATTTATACGAGATCCATGTATATACAACACTCATAGAATAAATGTACATGGATTAGTACGTATTATGTGATATTATGTATATATCTAACGAAACAAGTCACCCTAAAATATATATACACATACATATTTATATGCATGCTGTCAAAACTCTCTGTTCGATTCGCTTTGTATTTTATATATGCAATGATTTAAAAAAAAAATGCTGTGGCGCTGCGAGCGCATATGTATACACCATATATACATATATATTTGATTCTCGGAGCATAATAATAATTATTACGTTACATACTAGAAAATTTTCTTATATGTATTTGGTATATATAACCTTGCTTTTAGGATTTTTCATAAATTTCAGGTATATTAACATCTGTTTCATTCCTGCCTAGCACTTCATGTGTTTTCACATCAACTATATACGACTACTTATCTGTAATATTTAATTATTATTGTAAAACATGCTTTTGCTTGTTACAGTAATTGAATGTTTATTGTATGGAGAATACAAAAATTATTAATTAAAATTCAAAGTTAATCAGTAGTAAGTATGTGATTGTATTTCTATTTGATTTCACGACAACATGTAATGAAATAAAATTTTTAGCATGCGTTTATATAGTTATAAGTATATATATATATATATTTTTTATATTTTTTTATACATTTCATGATGATGTAACTTATTAATAATTATATATATTAATAAAACAACAAATATAACATGTAATAATACTTGTTTGTATATTTTTTACAGGGCCAGATGTGATTTTATCGATAAAATTTATGGAAGTTCTATGATAAAAAAAATATCAGTAGCAAAATTATTATTTTTATCAAATATATTAGATGAATATTATCTGGATATACAGACATATTTAATTGCTAAATTGTGGACAATAGTAAACGTATTGAGTTGAAATTTTTATTATTACAACGAAGAAAAAAAAGAAATATTTCGTTTAAAAAATGTCGGAGCAAAACGATACACAAGAAAATAGCAATAATAACAATGTTAATAACAATGCTACTTGCGTTGTTTGCTATAAAAATGTTGAAATTTATAGCATCGGTATGTGTGAACATCCTGTATGTTATGAATGCAGTACAAGAATGCGTGTATTATGTGGTCAAAATGAGTGTCCAATATGTCGTCAAGATTTGCCGAAAATTGTATTTACAAAAAATATCAAACCATTTCGTCATTTGAAAAAAGGCAATTTGTATGATGCACGATACAATGTTTATTTTGATAGTCCAAGTATACAGGAAAAATTCACTCAATTGTTGGCACATGTTTGTACACTGTGTTATCAAAAACAAGTTTTCAGCACATTTAATGCACTTAAAGATCATATGAGAAAAAAACATGAGTTACATTACTGTGATTTGTGTGTAGAAAATCTCAAGGTAAATCAAATTAATATTTTGCACTGTTTTATTTAAATATTTCTTATTATTAAATTAATTATTGAATAAAAAAATTTTTTTTTTCGTTTTTATAGATTTTTTCATCTGAACGTCGTTGCTATTCGCGTGCAGATCTTGCACAACATCGAAGAAAAGGTGATATTGATGATAAGAGTCACAAAGGCCATCCTCTATGTGAATTTTGTGATTTCCGATACATGGACAATGATGAATTATTTCGTCATTTACGTCGTGATCATTTATACTGCCATTTTTGTGATGCCGATGGTCTTCATCAATATTACAGCTCTTATGATTATTTACGTGATCATTTTCGTCAAGAGCATTATTTGTGCGAGGAGGGAGATTGCGCTGAGGAAAAATTCACCAGTGTATTTCGAACGGATATCGATTTAAAAGCTCACAAAGCGTCAATACATGGTAAACATCTTGGTAAAGCTGCTGCAAAACAGGCGCGTACATTAGAGCTGGAATTTACTTTGGCGCCACGTGGTGACAATCGAAGTGGCGGCGGTCGACGTGGTGGTCAATCGCATGGGGCGGCTGGTCCTTCAAGTTCACGTAATCATATTACTAATGATTATGGCATTGGAAATAATTCACGTGATTATTCCGAGTCGCAAAGTCACGGCAATCGTTATACATTTGATACAGAATCACATTTTGTGAGACAACCAGATGTTCAAAGTACTGAAGAGTTTCCATCGTTGGGCAATTCAGCACCAACAATTCCGAATTTGAATCAACCGAAATCACAAGGTCGAGGAAATTTAACAATTTGTGGTTCGATAAAATCGAAAACACTTGCGATTACTGATGAAAATTTCCCGGCATTAGGTCCCGAGTCATCAACAAATAGTGGATCATCAAAAACTGTAAATTTAAGCGTTTACAGCAGCAATAAATCAGGTCCAAGTGGATTACAGCGAGCACAAAACGTCGCGTCAAATGTATCAATTCATGTTAATCATAAAACTAATGGTAGTATAACGACAAGAGTGTCTGGGCCAAATATACGAATTAGACCAAGTCAATTATCAATGGATTCTGAATTTCCTGCATTGAGTCGTGTTGATTCATCTACAAGCACTGCCAATCCAATTAACGCTGCTACACAATGGACAAAAGTCACCTGTGTCAAGTCTAATAATTCATCAAAAACTTCAAATTCAAAAGCAAAAAAAGTTGCACCTGCTCCACTATTAAATTCAACGCCACCTGCATCACCAATATCTTTTACTGACGCATTTCCAAGTTTACCAAAATCAACACGATCAAAAAAACAATTATCAATATCTGTATCATCATCAAAATCATTGGAGCGTCCAATTTCCGCTGAAAATAATGCTGAAGCAAATCTCACAGGCGATTCAGCAAAAGTTAATTCAAAAAAGAAGAAAAAAAAAAAAGTTAAATCAATTTCTAGTGGCAATAATTCAAGTGGTAATGAATCAACTGCATCTAAAACAAATGCCAATGCATCCACAAATTTAGTACAAAGCGACAATCAACCGTCCAATCAATTAAATATCAGGGATGGAAATTCAAAAAAAAATAGCAACCCACGTACTGTAAATGAAAATAATTCAAACGTCAATTTAAACAATGAAAGAATAGAAAATTCTTTAATATCAAAACAAAATACTGATGATTCAACGAGCACTGTCAAAGACAATACAATTGGAACTAATATAAACACAAATGATACACCGAGAAAACGTTCAGAATTAAAAATCGACAGTTTAAATAAAACTACCAATGGTTTACATAATATTGAAGATTTTCCAGCACTAGATAAAACTGTATTAAGAATAACAAAATCAAATCCACCACCAGGATTTGGTACTGCAGCAACAGCAACAGTCACACCACCACCACCAGGTTTCGCAGTAAAATTTAATGACATGAGACTTGATTGTCCAAATAATGGTTTGACATTTACCAATAGCTCAGGTGAAAGTTATTCAATATTACCCGATGAACATATTAATTTATATAGTTACGTACCGCCACCAGATTTTCAAAAGCGCAATAAAAATCTCGTTGCTAAAATAAGCGAAGTACTTGGTTTACTTGAATCAATTGAAGAATTTCGTTATATCAGTGGTTTATTTAGACAAGGTTCGTGTAGCGCTGAAGATTATTATAAACGCTGTCGTAGTGCAATGGGAGTTGATGCATTTGCCAAGGTTTTTCCTGAGATGCTTGTTCTATTGCCTGATATACGCAAACAACGTGAATTATATAATTTACATAAAAAGGAAATAGGTGAGAATATTAAATTATTGGAATTATGTATAACATGTGGTCAAGTTGTACAGGCAGGTTCTGATTTGAAACTTCATTATTCTACTCATACATTGGATAGTCATTTTCCAACGTTGGGTGAAGCAATTGGTATACAATCGTCAAATAGTTGGGCGCGAAAAGGTACATGATGTTATTTAACGTTAAAAATTATTTTATAATTATCAAATAATTGATTGAGATAAATTCTGACGTATTTTTGCGTTATGATTATTTTTTCTTTTATTTTGATTTCATTTCAATGACATTAAACCAAACGAGATGATAAAAAATATTGCAATGTTATAATTATATCAAGGGAATGAAATTTGTGTTGATTATATAATTATTTCTTTGAATTATTTTTTTTTTCTTGCATCTAAGTTAACTGTACATATTATCTTTAAGATTTATCGAATGATATAGGATTTTTTGTCTTGGAAATAAGTGGAAAGCAAAATATTGTGGTGAAAGTAGATGAGAGAAAAAAAAAAGAACAAAAGCTATGAATTTGATTTGATTATTGAATTATTTTCCAATGGCGATAAATCTGATTATATTGTAAAAGATATGTATGTATTCATCGATGTACCATTTTGTACAATAATAAAGCTAACTTACGCAATAATAAGGGAGAGTATTTATTATTTCAACAAAATATTAACGATATGAATTTATTATTAATATTGTTTATTAGTATAAACTGCCAGTTTAACAAACAATATAAGATAAATAAAAATTTAGTGATTATTGATTGGGATGAATAAAAAATTTCATCATATGTCTTTGCAAATGGACAAATATAATAAGTATATTATTGAAATTTGTATAATCATTTAAACATTTTTTTTTTATTATTATCCTGTTAATTATTTCTGATTATTTCATTATTTTGGAAAGTAAAAATTTTATATTCCATAAACATTAACATACATTTAATTAAACTCTTCAATCAGTGATTAATTAAATTTGTTCTTCATTTATTATTTACCGTAAAAATGTTTAAGCACTATTTTTTATCTGTATATCCATCATTAGTACCGAAAAAAAAGGAAAAAAAAAAAACAAAAATACTTTTTACATTATGAATAATGTGAGACAGCTCTTTGGCTTCTTTCATCCGCTTTTTAATTAATTCTGATTCATATTATTTCTTTTTTCCTCATTTTCTATTGTTATACATTCTCAAATTCATATTATTAATTTATTATCCTTCCATCAAAATGAAAAATGTTTATATGCAATGATGAAAATGATATTTAATATTTTTGCTTATTCATTTTTGTTTTTTTTTCTTCTTCTTTTAATAATAAATATACATCATATAATTAAACACACGATGCATATACTATATATGCGACGCTATTGACCAGATGAAAAAATATTAAACCTTAAAACCGACAAAACATATTGATGAATAATGGCGTCGCAATAAAAGAAGAAAAGTCGATATAATAGACTAATCACTTTTTAACAAGTTTATTGCTTAACCAATCGAGTCCTTCATATAAACCTTGACCCTGAGTAGCACAAGTGCTTTGTATATACCACTCACGACCACGCAATGAATTCAATCCTAATTTATCAGTGAGTTCTGCTGCAGTCATTGCATTTGGAAGATCTTGTTTATTAGCAAATACAAGTAATACAGCATCTCTCAATTCATCTTCTTTTACCATATTAGAAAGCTCACGTTCAGCTTCAGCAATACGTTCTCTATCATTGCTGTCTACTACATAAATTAGGCCTTGTGTATTTTGAAAATAGTGCCTCCATAATAGACGAATTTTATCCTGACCACCAACATCCCAAACAGTAAAGCAGATGTTTTTATACTCTACAGTTTCGACATTAAATCCAATTGTTGGTATAGTTGTTACTATTTCACCGAGTTTTAATTTATAGAGAATTGTCGTTTTTCCAGCAGCATCCAAACCCACCATGAGAATTCTCATTTGCTTCTTTCCAAAAAGACGTGTAAACAGTGTGCTTACTGTCAGCCCCATAATTATTTCCTAAATAATAAAATAATTTGATTTATGATATAATAATATTAAATATACTTTTGTATTTTATTTTAAACGATTAAATAATTATATATTTTATTATGAATTATCGATGTATAACTAATTGTAGTAAATGTTACACGTCTTTGGTTAATTTACCTTGCGGTTTTTCACTTGATCACTACGATAATTCCAGTGATGTATAATTATTTTTATTATCAATTATAATGTTAAAAATACAATGGCGCAATTAATGATAATATTAATATAAGTATTTTTTATGATTTATACAATATTGGAATTTTTTTTTAATGCCAACTCGCTATGTGGATTTCACACAACGCTAACGTCACTTCAGCAGTCGTCACTCTTATGTATTATGTATATATATATATATGTATAATTTTCGTATATATTAAGTGTATATACATATCACATCTACATACAAAAAATGCATGAACTATAGTGTGAGGATTATAGAAAATTATGAAAGAGGAATTGTCAACGCGGCTGTTTTTATATGGTGGTATCGCTATGTTGGTAACAATGGTATTTATATTTTGCGTATATAAGTATTATATATTGTATATATGTGAGGGCGTGAATAAAATTAATGACGATGACAAAAAACAATGGGAATTAATTTTATTTTTGAGGAGGAGTAGGCGTATTTTAAGTCGTGTGACCACTTTGGTTTCACTGTGAGTCCAGTTTTGAGGTTATGAGTTGAATTATGTTTATATATGAGAGTTTTAATCTGTTTGACATAATTTAGATGATGTTTAATTATTTTATGAGGAAAATGAAATATTTTTTGTATGGGAAAATTTTGCTGGATGTGTTGCGATATGGTTTAAAATGGATATATTTATGTATTTATTACAGGTGGGGTTTTGCGTCGCCATCTAGCGGTGACTACATTGATTATGGATTTTTATTGGAGTATTGGTTGTAATGGTGCCACTGGAATTCCACAGTGGACCACGTAGTCGAAATTGGTGTTGAATTATAAGGTAAAAAAATTTAGAATTAAAATTTTGTAAGTTTCATTTAAAATTGGGGGGAATTTCGAATTATTATTGAGGCAGTGTTTTGATAATTAATTTTATTGTTGATAATTTACGAGAGATAATGACAAAAAAATTTTTATTGGACTAGTTAGATATGAATGAAAAATAAATTAAAGAAAAT
>JAQQBR010001834.1:5711884-5723230 GCA_030347285.1 Microctonus hyperodae
ATATACAAATTTAATTATAATGTGGACGAGTGCCAATATATTTAATATTCATCTTGTATATATGTATTTCAATTAATAACGAATAGATGTTTTATAAAATAAATAGATAATATTTATAGATTACGAATGGTAAAAATATCTGGGCATATAATTTTTTTTTTTTGGTTTTTCTCTGTTATCGATGAGCTTATTTAAGACTTTAAAATTGTAAGCTTTACTTCATTTATAATTAGTTAATTTGTTTTGGATTTTGTGGGTATATTTCAAACAGAAAATGGAAGAAAAAAAATGGAAGCTCTTGAAAACAAACACAAATTAATTCTCAATGTTGATTAAATAATCACAAAAATATATTTATACATAAATTGTAACAATGTTTATTCCTAAAATGTAAATTTGTATTTATTTACAAAATTGTCAACACAGCTTTATTGTGAGAAGAATTTCATTTATTCATACTAATAATTACATTTGCTTGTTAAATTTTCATCATGTATATTTTTGTTTTCTCCTTTTCATGTATTATCAATATTAATATATATATCATATTGTTCAGATAATAAATCTTGTTTAAAATAAATAAAAGATATAATAATTTGGTAAAGATATAATAATCAATTAATTTATATTGTGTGGATTATTGGCGGGAGCGCCATGTTGTATTTTTGAATTTTAAAATAATTTCAACGATTTCCGGTCGTGCGTTGCGATAGTTATAACAGCTATCTTCACGTCAAGCTGTGAATTTTCTTTTTCCGGCTGCATTTGGCGAAGGATACACGGCACGATGAAGGCAAAGGGAGAAGTAAGTAAATTTATAAAAATCTACATAAATATTTGATTAAAAAAGTGAAATAATAACAATAATAAATTTTCCAAATTTATTTAAATAATATTAATAATTATTAAATCTTACAGTCAAGTGATTGCTTTAATTTCTAATTTTGATGCTGCACCCCAACAGCATGGCATGCCACATCTAAATTCAGAAATTTAATCAAACATAACCTATAAAAATAAAGATTAGCGATTGTATTTTACACATTTCCACGATAAATTTATTATTAATGATCATAATATATTTATTTATACTGTAATATGTAATTTATTACATTAATATTTGTTTGTTTAGATAACATAACCTAACTTTTTATGTTTTATCGTGTTTCAGTTGAAAGAATATGAAGTTATTGGGCGAAAGCTCCCTACAGAAAAGGAGAAAACTACTCCTCTGTATAAAATGAGAATATTTGCCCCAGATGTGATTGTCGCTAAATCACGATTTTGGTATTTTTTGAGGCAACTCAAAAAATTCAAGAAATCTACTGGTGAAATTGTTTCACTAAAACAAGTAAGTATCTGATGAATAACAAAAATTATTCATAAAATTAAATGACATGAGTATTAATCCTTTTATTTTTATTTCAGATTCCCGAGAATACACCAACCAAGATAAAGAACTTTGGAATTTGGTTGCGTTATGATTCGCGGTCTGGTACTCACAACATGTATCGTGAATACCGTGATTTATCTGTCAGCGGTGCAGTCACACAGTGCTACCGTGATATGGGTGCTCGCCATCGTGCACGCGCTCATTCAATACAAATTATTAAAGTGGAAGTTGTAAAAGCTGCGAATTGTCGCAGGCCACAAGTAAAGCAATTCCATGATTCTAGCATTAGATTCCCGTTGCCGAAGCGAATTCAGCATCGTAATCGTATGCCGTTATTCAGCGTACGAAAACCCAGAACATACTTCCTTTAAATTTTTTTTTTTTGGTACATAAATTTGTATATTAACATCGAGAAATACATCGTACTAAAAAAATAAAATGCATTTTTTCTTTCATTAATTTCATTGAATTATTACTGAATGAAGAATAAAAGACTTTTTTATTCCTATGTATTTATAAGTAAAATAAAATATTAATTAATTTTTATTTTCTATCTACTAACATTCGGTAAAATAGATCACATGGAAAAATTTGCTACCAATATCAATGGAATTAGAAATCTTGTGAGATTTTTAGACGCTTGAGACCGCCACAGAATTTACTTTTATATTTTTTTTTATCCAAATAGTTTTGACGACGCAATATAATTTATAAAGGTTAATTCTCATATTATGATGCGATCATCATTTATTATTCAGTAAGATTTGTTTCATTTGTTTATTAGTCATCGAGTGGACACCGACATTGATTCATCAGCAGTAGAATAAAAATTAATTGTTAATAAAATATTAAACAATTTTTATTCAATTATTTTTCATCATTAAATATTTTTTTTCTCAATTATGAATTGCGCTTTTTGAGGTTATGTTGATGTATTAATCCAAAATAATTCAAAATTTCATAATAAAACATTGTTGCTTTAATTATTACGCAATTGTATAAACAATCTAATAATATAATTGCAATAATAATCAAAGATTTTGAGAATATTTTGTGGTAAATATAAAAAAAAATATTAAAATTGATTATTCTATATTAATAATTTATTACAAAAATATTTACAATATTTTTATTTCCTTTTTAGAATTATGGGACAAATGTTGACTTACAATAATAATAATAATTACTCACCCCGAGTGCCATATGAGGAAAATGGAGATAATGGTCTTGTAATGTGTGATAAATACATTCCTGAAGAATTAATTACTGAAATTCTTTGTTACGTTGATTATAAATCATTATTAAATTGCCAGTTAGTTTGCAAAAGATGGCAAAATTTATTACAAGATTATGTATGGAGAAAAAAAGCTGAAATAGCAATGGGACATTCGCTTCAATCAGTTAAAATAATGCCTTGGAATGTATATTATAAAATATGTAAAAAAAAACCAATTGCTACAAATTTATTGAAAAATAATTCTGGCCAAAACAATTTTTCAAATTGGATAATAAATCGCCAAGGTGGCGATCATTGGAAAGTTGAAAATCCACCAGTTGGTGTACCATCATTGCCTGAAAGTCCAATATTTGAAGGAAATAATTGTTGCTTTGTAACTTCATATTCTACGTGTATAAAAAAACAAATAATTAATTTAACAGATGAAGATCTATCATTTATACTGGACGCATTACAGCCGAGTATTGTGGTAAAATTTATTTTATCTCTATAAATTGATGTTCTTTATTTCTCAATATTTTTCAAAAGTCCAAATATTAATTGCATAAATTTCAATAATTTATTTCAAAGGTAAGTGAATGGTACAGCGGTAGATGGGATTGTCCTTCAGTTTATGAATGTAGCATAAGATTATTGGGGGAAAATGACAAAGTATTAGATATGTATCAATTCCGAGAACATATTAACGGTGATGAAAAACAAAATATTTGGCATCATGTAAGTTAAAATTTATTCATACTTATAATATATTATCCTAGTAACTATAAAAATTATTTTCTACTCTCTTAAGAATTTTATTGCAACAAATATTCTCAATATATTTATTTATATCTTCATTTTTTCCTTCACAGTTTGAACATGAATTTTCGGATTATGGTTTGGGACTAAAAACAATATCTTTTGAACACAGTGGAAGTGATACGTTATTTTGGGCGGGTCATTATGGCAGTAAAATGGCTGGTGCATCAGTAATTATGAAGTTTAAATCAAATAAACGTAATGCTTCGATGGAAAATAGTACATCAAAAGAAAATGAGAGTTCAACAGACTCCAAAGTGAATTTGAGAATAAATAACCCTTGATAATAATTGATCATGTATATAATTAATTTCTAATTTTAATAACTAATTATATATTACAATTTTAATTATAATTAATTATGTTGCTGGCAACATTTGTCTGGAAAAAAATATTTAAAAAAAAAAATTAATTACATACTTAATAATATTGTAAAAGAAACATTTGTGTATGAACAAAATTTAATAAATTTAATATTATCTTAAATTAATTTATTTTATAATTAAAGTAATGTAAAAAAAATAATTAAAGATTTGTGTTTGTCAACACCAAGTTCCATGTAATCTAAATGCCATTTCTATAAGATTTTGTGGCACAGAGTCTTCATAACAAACATAAAATTCTTTAACATGAGGTGCTGAAAATAATCGTCCAACAACCCAAAATGTTAAATTATCATAATCAAATAATACTCCATGTTCTTTAATTGCAACAAGATTTTTGTTAATTGCTGTTGTATCATCTTCATCGTTCAACATTTTTTTAAATTTCACAGCATTATTTAACAATTGATGAATTGTATGAGCGCATTCATTGAATATTGTCATTATTTCAGAATTTTTTTCGCTATTTTCAATAGTTCTTGACGACAATAAAATTCCTTCAAGTGCATCAAGATTAACAAAATGTAATAAACAATTTCTTTCACCAGCTGTTAATCTCATTGGTAATATAAATTCAGCTTGATTGAGAAGACTCTCACGAATATCGCTAACATCCATCGAACACGTTTGACTATCGTTCTGTAAAATTAATTAAAAGAAAATTTTTTATATTTTCATTTATTTGATTGTTAAAATTTTTTCATACATACTCGATACATATCAACATCAGAATCACTGTCATCCGAGTGTTTTGAAGTAGCGAGACCTTTTTCTCGTGTTGCACGTCGACCTAATATTGGCATAGCTTCATCACTAATTTCACTAATTGCACCAGTTCCTTGACTAATTGAATCCTCTGATGTTTGCAATGAATAAACTGAAATATAAACCATATTTATATTCATCAAACCGACAAATTATTTATTTATTTTATTTGATCATTCAAATTGAAATGGATGAATACGTAAACATTTTCATCATCTTAAACACACAAAGTAACCAAGGAAGATTAAAATTAATAAAAATCTCGTATTTGGCAAATAAGAAAAATTTCCAACCTTTCATTTTTTTCGTCTTAGACAAATGAAACAAGAAATAAAAACATTTTATTTGTTTTTAATTTCCATAAGCTCTTTGAAGCTCTGATTGAATATTTAATCAAAATAATACGATGAAAAATAAACAAGAATTATTTATTTATAATTACAATCATTACCTGAACCCGACATAGCAAGATTTTCGTCAGGACTTCTTTTTTTCAAAATCGACGTAACCTCTGGCACTTTTTTATTTCCCCCTGGACTGGGATAATTTTTCAATGAAATTGGACTTGGATTATCTGACGATTTTATAAGACCCAATAAATTTTCCGTAATTGTCGACGTAGTTTTAATTCGTGTACGATCCTTAATATCAATTGTTTCTGGTCGAGCATTAGATTTAATCCATTTTTCAGCCAATGTTGATATTCCGATTTTTTGTATGTGTTTCAAAGTCTCTTGCGCCTCTTCAACATAAAATACATCTGGTCCATCATCATTATTCGGCTGTGCAGTACAACCTCCACATTCTAAAATGGCCACCAATAATTCATAGCCAAAACCAACAACAAGAATGAACCATTTACCATTCGGAATACTAATTTGTGTATCAATATTATCGATAATTCCACGATGACACGATTGTGGATAAACTGGACGCCACAATACCAATGACTTTGTCGGTTCATTTTCAATTAAATTTAATAAACCATTTTGTCGTAAATACGAATGTACATCAATTAAATCATCACGAAATAAATGTGATGCTAATAAATAACTTTTATGATATAAACATGTACCCAATATTGTATATAATCTTTGACAATCCATTGGATCTTCATTCCAATCACGATAATCCATTGCTTCCATTTCATTTAATGCCGCGTCAATTTGTATTTGAGCATCGCGTGGTAAATTTATTTGTTGTACAGCTCCAATAATACTTTCAAATTCAATTTTATCACGATTATTTTTCACAATATTTTTAAATGACAATTTATCATCACTATCAACATTATCATCATCATCATTCACATCATCATTATTGCACCAAACATTCAATAATCCAGTGAAAATTAAATAAAAAAAATGATCTAATCCCGAATGATTTATTTCATTTATAAAACATTTATTTAATGATTGATATGAAAATTCTAAAGTTCTTACAATATCATTTAATAATTCAGATGATTCATCAAGACTACACCATCGTTCTGGCACAGCTAATAGCAATAATTCATCATTATTTGGTTTATATAAAACATGAATTTGTTCACTACCAACAGAAATTGTTGTACTTAATGGTTTTTCATTAATTGTCTCTGGTAACATATGATTTAAAGTTATAAATGCTCCGCGTGCTGTGCATAATATTGAATGAGATGTTTTACTTTCTGATCTTGGATAGGTATACATTACACCCTGTAATTCTGGTCCAGTTTCCGTTAATCCAGTTGTTTGTAAATAAATAATACCAAATGAATAATCTAAAAGTGATTCCATAAATTGTTTACTTCCATTGCGATCAACTAAACGTTTAACTCGTGATGATTGTTTAGGTATATTTGACAATGGAATATCCGATGTTACTTCAACTCCAGCAACACGCTGTAATTCTAATTTAACGCTCATTGAACTGGTTATTTCACCGAGGATAAATTCCAAATTATTAGTCGTTACATCACGTGAATTAATGCTTCGTAACCAATCGCCAATTTTGATATTTTTATTTTTCATTGCTTCACAATCGGGAATAAATCCCGCGACCATAACACGAATTTTATCAGAAAAATTTCCGGGTGTTATTCCTAAATAAGCTTCACATAATGTTGCTCTGCGTCCTAATTTATGACGTTTATCAGGATCAATCCATAGCATTACTTCTCTTATTTCTCCTGCCTATGAAATGGAAATTCAGTTAAAATAATTGAGAAAAAAAGAAATAGAAAGAAGCAATAAAAAATAAGGATGTTTATTTATTTTTTTCATACCTGATAATCCTGGAATTTGACTTCTTTATTGCTATTTCCACTCTCTTTATGATGTACGTTTCCATCATTTTGTTTGGAGACAATGCTTTTTGATTTCTTTCCACGGACACTGTATCTTTTACTTTCACGTCTTCTTATCAGTCTCATTAATTTTCCTGCCCTTGTGCTACGTCGTCTTATCAATTCTGGTGGCGGTGATTTTGTTTGGTGATTGTTTTGCTTTGAGCTATTTCCAGGCGTATCTTGAGATGATTCTATGTAAAATACTTCACCATTGGGACTAATATCAGCCTCCCATTCAACAATAGAACTACTGTAATAATATAAATAAAAAATATATAAATGTAAATATAAAATATATTTTATTTTCGTAATAAAAAATTGAGAGAAAATTCAGAATTTCAATGATAATATAATGAATATTTATTTATATTACCTATCAGTATCAGAATAATATGATCCAGTGCTGGATCCACTGTCACTTGCCCACCATTCATCTTCATCATCATCATCATTTTGCTTTTCATTTTTGTTTAATGGAATTGGAGCAATTTGCCGATCATCAGGCTTCAAAGAATTTTTACTTTCTGATTTATTCATCATTTGCAATTCAAATTAATTCCCATGGACATTTATTTATGGATTTGATTGATCTGTTGAGCAATCATAAATTTTATTAAATGATTAATTATATTTATTTCATTATCAAAGTATGAAAAAAGTCATATTAATAATATAATACCTGCGCGTCGGTGGCAGTGGTGTAGAAATCAGTGGAGCATTTGGGATCACAAAGAAAAAATATTTGTTTGAAGTGGGGATTAAATGTATGGATGAATAATGAAAGCTCATTATACTTCAAAGCCAAAGGATCCCTTTAATCCGCCACATTATTCAACAGGTTTTATTATAGTTGAACCATAGACAAATC
Source organism: Microctonus hyperodae (assembly GCA_030347285.1). Lineage (NCBI taxonomy): Eukaryota > Metazoa > Arthropoda > Insecta > Hymenoptera > Braconidae > Microctonus > Microctonus hyperodae. Next base: position 5,719,658 of record JAQQBR010001834.1, read on the forward strand.
ATAAATACATAAAATACTGAAATAAATTATTTATAAGCTGATAATAATATTCATTAACCATTAACCATTATTTATTAGTTATTTACAAATATTTATAAATGGTTAACAAATTTTAATGTAGCGTTTACTTATTGATCGTCAGTCGCCTACATAACCTACAAAAATTATGTATAAATAGTTTTAATATTGTCCTGTAAATAAACAAGTTAATAAATTATTGTATTTTTATAGTAAATTATTAGTTTTATCATTTTTGATTTACCAATTGTTAATAATTAATTAATTTGTTGATGTAATGATATAGAACAATTGTAATTTTGCTATATTTGAGGTTATACATGTCTTTAGCATATCATAATTCGACTCTAGAAAAAATTGATTAATTAATTATTAATAAATGGTACATTACTATTTGATGAAAAAATTCTGAAGTATTTATTAATATAAATTATTTGATAATTATTGATAAATTTGTTTTGCAGCGTACGAACACATAAATAAATATAAAGTTTGATGATTAAATCAACTATTTTATCTTACCAACGTCATTTTTATTAGCAAAAACAAATGAAAAAATAATTATTTCGACAATATATACGATTTAAATAATAATATTGTATTCTTATAATATTCAGTATTTTAAATTTGTCATATTTTATGGATATCATCCAAATTTATGATGAATTAATTATTCATGTAATCGATGAAGTTATTTTTATTTTCAACACATTAAAACGAAGTTTATTTAAATTAATCTATTAATTGATGAGCTAATTAACCTTCATCACGATTCATCAATTAAAAAAGAAACATTATTAAATAAAAAGAAAAAAAATCATTAACGCAAATCGAACTTTTTCCATTTCGTACAGCATAATAAAAAAATATAAAAGCAACATTGAGAAACATTAAATCTGTCATTTTATATACACGAAAATCATGCAGAATGAATGATCAATTATTTATTCTCAAGGTAATTTAATTTCAATGTATCTTTGTTGTATTCAAACTAATAAAACACTAATAAATAAAAATCAAATTATTTTATCGAATAGATTGTTTAAGTTTCGATGCAACTGATTTAATTTCTTTATGTTCCTTTTTCTTTTGTGGATCAGGCTGGAAACATTTCCACAGTCTCAATGTCTCATCAGCACCAGCGCTCATAACAGTTGTACCATCAGGTGACATTGCTAAATGCAATACACGACTTGTGTGTCCAGTTAATTCAGCAACTTTATTCATCGTTGGATATTTCCATATTGTCAATTGATTTTGAGCATAACCATGACCCGAAATAATTTCTTTGTACGTTGTTGACCATAATAATGAACAAACCTGTGATTTTGTATCAACAGTATTCAAACAAGTGCCGTTATTAATATTCCAAAAGCGAATTGAACGATCGGCTGTGCCGCCACCACTTGCAAGAACATTTGGTTGCCATGGACACCACGCAAGTGCTTTAACTGCAGCTTGATGTTGATTGAATGAATAAATTGACTGACGATGTGCATGATTTTGTCCACCAATAGCCGGCCATATTTGTAACATATTGTCATTACCACCACTAGCTAAATATTTACCATCAGGCGACCATTTTAATCCACAAACTTCTTGTGCATGTGCATTAACTGATGACACAACATGATCACGTTGTCGCACATCATGATGAACGATTTGGCCAGATCTTAACAAAAAAAATTTTGAATTTATTTTCATGGTGAAATTAATTTATAAAAATTATCAAGACGAATTTATTTACCTGCAACCACTGCTGAGGATATGTGAATTCCATGCTAAAGAGCCAACGCGAGCTGCATGACCATTCATTATCCTAACACGTTTCATTTGAGCACAATCCCATAATTCAGTATTGCCTGATGGTGTTCCAACTGCTAAATACGGACCCTCTTGAATCCAAGCTACAGAACATACATAATCATTGCCTTCTAATTCAAATAATTGTTCTATTGTTCCAGTTCCAGCATTCCATAAATAAACATTTCCAGCGAGAGCCACAGCCAAAACATTGCTCTGTGACCAATCCACTAAATTCAAATCTGTAAGTGGAAAATTGCTTAATTATTTTCGATAATCTTGTTTATACTTTTGTAGTTTGTTTAGTGAAATTAATTTTTACAGTAATCATCAACAATTTCTGGTGCATCTAAAATACGATCTGGAGCTTGGGGTATATATCTCGCTGATGTTTTTACGCTAGCAGGCGTTTTGGTTTGACTATAAACCACTCTTAAAGGATTTTGATATCCATCTGGTGGCGCCGGTGCTTTATTCTGATATGAAAGTACTCGCATATTATTTACATCAATGCCAGTTATATTTTCGCTAATTAAACGCTGCATTTCTTTTTTTGATGGACTTGTTGATTCACTTTTGTCACTTTCCTGGTCAGAGTTATGTTGATGCAACTGTAAATATTATTATTTAATCAATAAATGAAAATTGTGTTATAAATTCAGATTTCAGAATAATAAATGTTGATTATTAAAATTATTAATATTACTTTGTGATAAGCTAATTCAAAATTGGTTGTTGATCTAGATGGTATAAATCTATCACCACCACTTGGTGTTTTACCCGGTGTTGTTGTATTTGTTCTACCTGGAGATTTTTTTCCACTTTTTGGCGTTTTTTTCGTTCGAATTTCCGGACGTTTTGTCGGCGTTTTTCCGAGATTTATATTTGCCATTGAGCTAGTAATACCCTTTCGTGAAATATTTGTAGTTGAGCTTACACTGAAAAAGATAAATTAATAAAATAAATCATTATTAAATCACGAAGGAAAAAATTGAGGTTATGAAATAAAACATTCGTAGAATTTTCTTTTTTTTTTTACCTTGAATTTGTTGATGATTCAAAGCATTTTTTTTGCCAACGAGGCATAGGTCCTTTAATTGCATCGTCCATACGAGTTATATTACTCAACTCTTTTTGATATCGTAAATGAGACATTGTTTGAAATAATTAACCTCAAAATTTTCAAATGAAAATTTAATCCTCTGAACTTTATGGAAGTTTTATTGTATTTGCAATGAATCTAAAGTTAATTAGCATTAGATTTTTAATATAATTTATAAATTCACACTTACATATGCATTTTAATACAGAATTATAAAAAAAGTTACCAATAATTTTTGTATGTTTTCAACACAATTAGAATTAAATTAATTTTCTTGTTTTGTCAATTAAAATATTCGGCAGTTGGATTAAATGAAAAAAATATCCAAATAATATTTAATCACAAAATATTGGTATTATTCAAAGTATAATCAGAGATACAGCAATTAATCAACTATTCAAATAAATAATAGCCTCTTTCGCCCATAAAAAAACGCAGTGGTGGGAATAAATATATATATATAAATATATGATGTGTACTAAATCGGGGGAGAGAGACATAAAAATGACCGTTGAAATTTGAAAATATTTACGACGCTATAATTTTTCCCACCAGATGTCGTTGAAGTACATAATTTGAATACACCGGATAAATTAGTTTGAAGTGATTGGTTTGGCTATTTCAACCAATGATATTGCGCTGTTTAGTCG
>JAQQBR010001834.1:5735340-5745702 GCA_030347285.1 Microctonus hyperodae
AAAATAAATAAATATAAAATAAAAAACGTGTGAAATTTTATCAAGGTTGCATATCGCTGGCCAATGGCTTCTGCTATTACCGTGTCAAGTTGCACACAGTGGAATATAAAACCTTGTATATAGCACATCAAACAATAAATTAATATCCTGAAGAAAAATGAAATAAAAAAAAAATTATAACATTCTTAAGAGTTGAGTGAATTATAAACATCAATTGTTGTCAGTAGAATTTATTTTATTTTTTTATTTCGTTGCATCTCAATAAGGTTTTATTTACACTTTATGTACTTATGTATGTATTATATATGTATTTATATTAGAGATGATTCAATCCATTATAAATATTTGTTACGTATAAGATGTATAAACTTGTGGCATTGCCATATGTCAAACATGCGCTCGGGCATATCGATTGACGCAATTGCGAGAGTTTTTTTATCATTCTCTTTTTAGATGAACGAATATTCAATTGCGTTGTGTAATATGTAGCGTGTTGTATATTATACACATGTATGTATATGCCACGTGTGCAATGAGAGAAAAAAACTGTCACTGTCGTGCAATACTTCAATTGGCGAATAAATTTTTTTTTCTTTTTATGAGAAAGCTAAATAAAATAATGAAAATAAAAATGGTAGATTGATGATAAGTGTATATGTTTATTGTCTGGTCAGATTACACAGTAGAAAATTCCGGTTGAATATTTTTAAATTAAAATTTCGTAGTGGATTTTAATAAAAAAATTTTTGTTGAAGTAAAAAAATTAGATTCTATTGAATTAATATTTTATATTAATTTTATGATGATCAAATATTTTTTTTATTTAACATAACAAATTTTAAATCTGAAAATAGTTGGATTTTTTTTTCTCGTATAATTAAATATATATTTTTTTTAATTAATAGGACAGTTAAAATTGAATATTAATTTCGAGAAATGGAAATGGGAATTTTCTTTTTTATAAATAGATTTATGGGATTGATGATTTTTATAATGATTATCAAATTTCATGAGATTTGACATTTGAATTTATCATCGAGATATTTTAAGAAGCTATAAAATTACCTGAATTAATTAGTTAATTAGATTATTCTTGGTAATTATATGATAATATTGTTTGAAAATGTGAGTTCAGGTAATTCTATGGTTTGACAGACAGGACAGGGTTCTCTATACATACAGGTCATGGTAAACACTAGAACTGTAAAATATAGATAATTAAAAGCCATTATTGCTTCAGTCTATAAAGTAATTTTATACTGTTATTATTTATACTCACAAAATTCTATAGTTTTTGTAATTAATTTATCTTGCAATTTTTAAAGAACTAAAATAACAAAAACAAAAAGTAATAAATATTATCTTGTGAATCAGAAATTTATAATGAAATAATTAACGGTGAATTATTATTAAATTAATTCGAAAAAATATAATTTCTTTATAGTATTTTATTTATTTCCGCTGTTTATTTTACATTACCTTCATTGATACAATTATTTTTAACGTGTATTGACAATTCCGGAAGTGCACTTTGAACATTTGTTCGTGTGTAGTCAAACGTGAAAAATAAAATTGCTGAAAAAGATCCGGACATTGATTGAATTTTTTTTTTTTCATAAAAAATTTTTGTCTAGTATTTTACAGTCGAGTATTTTAAATTGAACAAGCCAATGAATTGATAAATAATTTAATAATTTATATTTCATTATTAAGTGAGGATTGAAAATAAAATTAAAATACTATTACAAATAATAAATAAAATTTATTATAATGATGAAGAATCTCGAATAATTTTAAAAGTAAAAAAAAAAGAAAACAGAAATAATTATAAATTATAAAATAAAGAAGATGCAAACGCTGGATATTTTTCAAAAAATTAATTTTGATTTATTTTTTATTTATAAATAATTCATCTGAATTTCACTGTGAAAATAATTGGAGATTAACGAATAGAGCAAAATTGATATCGTTCGGAGAAGAAGCAAAAAAAAATTATAAAAGAATATATTTAAAAATAAATGAATAAATGAAATTATCATCGTGCATAGAAAGTAAATTGTTTATTCGGGTGCGTTTTGCCTTGTGATTACGTTTATGAAATTTAGATCACTATTTGCTATATTATTCTAGCGGTTAAAATGAGAAAATGATGAAATGAATATTACGATGATGCTAAAAAAAATAAAAAGAAGAACAAGAAAATTATAACCAGAAGCTATAGAACAAAATAATTATGTATTATTTAATCTAGTATGAATTATAACTTAAATGAAGAAGAAAAAAAAAATTTATCAATCTCATTTTTTGTAAATATTAATTTAAATAAATCCTATTGTAAAGATTGTATATGTTTCACATGTTGTTACGTTGAATTTATCTTCAATTTTCATCCTAATAATTTATCCTTAATCAATTTAATTCATTGAACCCTCTTAGCAAACTTAAAAATATTAAGATAAATTTTGTGGACTTTTATTATAAAATTTTTGTGTATACAATATTCTAAAAATAATTTCCCAAATTATTTGTCAATAGAGATCATTAATTAAGGTCAAGATCTTGGTTTATTCACATGTGATTGAAAAGTCAAGTGGAAGACGATCGTTCATTGTATTGCATTGATAAGTGGCTTATCAGTTTGTGGGGAAAAAATTATATGAGATAAATTAAATAGGAAGAATTATATACTTTGGAGATTTGAAATTTACTTTGGTAGGATAAGAATGAGAATTATTTTACTATCGTACGTTTATTTATCTTTGAGTTCAAGTGTATCATCTTGATAAACTATTGGGGGGCTCGTGAGATAAAACGAATTATTTATTGTTGAGGATTGTGCAAAAGCCTTTAGATATGTTTATATGTAATCGCATTATTTTATGGTCAGGAATACAGATAATTATTATTATTAGTATTTTTATTATTGTAGCAAGTGCGGAGTTAAAATTATTATTATTACAATCATGTGAAAATAAATAATGCATTTATACGATCCGACTTTATTTTCATATTTATTTTGTCTCAGCATAAACATTTTTATTATATGCGGTAGCATAAACTGAATTTTAAATTAATCACAGCATCAGATTTTCAGTATAAAATTATAATTTTCTATAAAAGGAAAAGGATATTTTTACATTTTTAAAATTTATGTTCAGGGAAATATTTATTAGTCTCGTTTTTTTATTTCTAAAACAAACTGATAAATGACAGTTGAACTTTTTATGAAATTTAATTAATATAGTTTCAGTAATCGGACGAGAACTGAGAATTTTAACGTGATATGGCTGTTAATTAATTTAATTAATATTTATATTCAATCTAAAAAAAAAAAATTCATCATCTTTAAAAGAATGGTTTTAATTCAGTTGGAATAATAATTATTATTACTACTGATTTATCACAAATTATTTATTTTTCGAAGCAAATTAAATCAATGAAAATTCTAGTAAAAATCTTAAAATGAAAAATTCTACAAATATGATATATTAATAAACATGAATGAATGAATAACATAAAGGATTTATTTCGTGTTTGATTTGTCTTGGAGATTCCAAGTGAATGTGGGTCAGTTGAGAGATATTTTGAGTTTACGTATATTCGCGCATAAACTCACCCTCGAGGATTCTAGAAGGATTTCCTTTGAGGAAGGACATCGGTCGTTACGAATATTGGACACTGCTGTTTGTATCATAAACCTATATATATGTTTTTGTGTATAGTCGAAAGTATTACTGTCACCCGCATGTAAGACAGGCGGCCATTATGTTGATAACGCTTTTAAAAATCCGACAAATGTTAAAAGTCCAAAACTGCAGACAAGTCATAAAAAAAAATATAAAAAAAAAACTGGCTTCTTTCACATCGATTACGTATAAACCTTTCAACATTTTTACAGTTTAATTAATCTTTATCAATCGGATTTTTATTCTGCAACATTAAAAAATTTTTTTTTGTAACGTGTAGAAAGAATACAAAAAAAAATTGTATATTTAATATGGCTTTGAGAAAAATTGTTTTCCTTTGTTGGACTCATCTGACTGTGTGTGGGAATGAATGTGGAAGAGGTGATGATGGGAAAAATGAAAGTATCGGGCGTTTATAAAAAGATATGAAGCTTGTGGAAGCGTGAAAATAACGGTCGATCAACGTGTGACATGAGCTAACTCCACGCCATCTAAAGGGCTTTTACTTAGTCGTTGAAATAGTTACTCAAGGGTGAAAGGAAAAGAAGAAAAAAAAAATAATATTGTTCCTCATGCAATATTTTTCTTTATTTTTATATTATTCGCTAGAGCCACCCACAATCTCTCGCTCTCAATTACGTTTTTATTTCATCTTTTTCTTTCATACTCCATGGTACATATAATCCTCCACTCTTTGATTTACTTCTGTCCCGCTGTTCAAACAAGCAACTTCAGGATTGCACTTACTTCGCATTGATGTCAATGAGAAATTTTCCCAGCAATTCAATTGCGTTTCTTTATTCCCAATTGGATGTTTCTTGTTTTTTTCTTATATTTTAAATTATTTGCTTTTTGAAAATGAATTTGATGAAAGGAAGAAATTATGTAGGAGAAGAAACAGAAGGTTAAATAAAGAATTTAATATTGTACAAATTTAGTATCACAAATCAGATTTGATCATTGGATATTTTTATTCGTGAGTGCTTTCGTCTCTGCTTTTTTTTTTTATATGTCAGTTTACTGCCGCTACTCGTGCCAGCTCGACGTTCCGCCTCCACAATATAATCGATAGAGGACGACGACGATGGCTAAAGAGTCTTTCTGCCATTTTTTCCCCTCTATTTTTTCCAGGAGATATACAAAAAAAAATATGACAAAGTTGATGGTAAAAGGAAAAATTGTTGTATAAAAGGCAGTGGATGATGTGTAATTTTGGCAGCAATGTTTAGTATGATATGCCAAAAAAATATTTCTAACATGTGGCATCTCACTCTGTATCGCAGTTGTTGGCGTAGAAACATTGCAATAAAATTGAAGTTAAAGTCCAATTTTATTTCCGTCAATATTGTGAGGATTGTATGAAATAAAATTAATTGTCTGGTAAATTACGATGAATCCAGAAATAAATTGAAGGTTAATAAAAAGGCCAGTCAATCAATTTTTATATTCAAAATAAATTATTCCTTTGAAAATATTTTATATTCATGAGAAAAATTCTTCCATAAATAATGGCATTTATTATTTCTCTTTATCAATGATCAAAGCGAAACGATCGTGTGTTCATTGAGCTGTGGATATATATCTCTTATCCTTTATCTTAAAGTTGAATTCTCAAAGTCAAGAAAAATACCATCATGGAGTTCTATTGATCAAATTTCGTCGATGGTTTGCAGTAAAAGAATTTCAACCACAAGAATTTGTGATCGCATTCTCGTTCACATATTTTCTGTAGTAAACAACTATTTTATCTCGTTGATTTTTTTCTCTATATCTATTAAATAATTCAAGCGATTATCCTAATTTTATATACACTTTATTAATAAATTTTATACAAATTTTTCCTTTTATTTTACCGTTGTGAAATTACATTTCATACAAGATTATTAAATTCTATAATTCGCATCTTATAAAAATTGAAAATTACAAATGAAAGTTTAATTATGATTTGCTCAGACTTCGTTGAGATTAAAATAGTTGGATAATTATTTTTGATAAAAGAATACGGTTGAATTAAACGGCGAAACATTGAAGAGAACGTTTGAGAAATTATATTGGTGACGCGGATAACGAGAGTGGGGGCATTCGTTGACGCAGTGGGAGTTAACGTAGTGGGAGTGGGGGACGGCTAATGCGCAGTCTCGTGTCAGACACGAGCGGTGACGATGTGAATAAGTCGATGTGAACGAAGCTCGAAAGAGAGATAGAGATACCATTACATTTATGTACGACTATGGATTGGTATATGAGTGTTGATATATATATTTGCACTACCTAACCTCTTTCATTTTTCATCTATATACAGACGCTTCTTTAAAAACAATAGACGATCCTCTTGTGTTTGCATTGCAGGCGATGAAGAGACGTCGCAAAAGAATGAACGAATACATGTATATTTTTTGTCGGTTTTTTCTTTTTTCCTTTTTGGTAGAAAAGTAGACGGAGATTTAGGTGAAGAAAGAAAAGATTATTTTTTCTGCTTATATTCTGTAACACGGTAAAACTTCAGATCTTGAGACATAAATTCCTTGTTAACCTCAATCAACTGTTTTCTTTTTATTTTTTATTTTTTCTTTATTTTTCCTGCAAGGTTATAAGAATGTATATCTCTGTAAATCATGGAAAAGTTTTCTGTTCATTCAGATTTTTATGGAAATATATTATTAATTATGCTTTGAGAGTTTTTAAATTAATTTTTTTTTTTATGATTGTGATGAAGTTTGTAAGAATTGATATTTATTATATTGGATGATTGATATTTATTTGATGCTTTTAATTCGTTTTAAAATTCAAATTCTCTTATAAATAAAATTATTTATTATAATAAATTTTACAGCGATTACAATTGTAATTGTCGTAAAATTTTCCTTCAATTTTTATTGAAATCATTTTTTTCTTTTAAACGATCAATAAATGTAATAAAATCGCGTGTATGACGAAAATTGTTCTTTTACATTACTTTAGAAAATCTTTTGTAATTTTAAAAGCAAAATTTTATAAAGCTACGAACGCGTGAAGAAATATAACGAATGAAGGAAAATATCTTTAACCTTGGATTTAACTTGGATAGTGGAAATGAAAGTTCTCAATGGAAGTTTGAGGGTTTCACGTAGACATGTTTGAAGTATGTGTACATGTATTGCCGTGGGCGGAAGTATATATGAAAAAAGAAAACTGCAGGAAAAGCGAGAAAAAAAAATTGTAAACTGTGTAGACATTGAGAAAAATATAAAATGAGTTGTAAATATTTAAATCTATAACAAAAATTTTTTTTTCCTTTATTTTAATATTTTTATGAAAATATTATTTATAAATAATTGATAACAGTAGATAATTAATTCATTTATTTACACCTTATTTTTATGCAACGTCAAAAATTTCTAGAAATGAAAATAATAAAAATGAATTTTATTATTCCTTTATTTATATAATTCATTTTTCTATTTTAATTTTTCATTCTCCAACAAAAGTATCATTAAATGTTGACACTTTAATCTGATAATTTTATAAACAATTAGCAAAAATTGCAATATAGTAAAAAAAAACTCCCATTAGTTAATTTTTATTTTTTCTTATCATTCTCTGTACAATCTCGAGTTAATTCTTCACTTCCCTGTGTGCTTGCAAGGCCAAGGAAGCCAATAATTGCCATTTGCGCATTATGCACACTCACACACTCTCCATTTACTGCATTTTAACTCAATTTTGTACATCACTATTGAACATTAGTTGACAATATCCGTGTGGATTTCTAAGATTTCCTCCTACATTGAAATTCATCACACGAATTTAAATTATTTATCTCATTGTGCGGTATTTTAATTTATACACTTATGAAAACGACAGAATTTAGCATCAATCAATAAACTACAATGTTAATTAATAAAAAAAGAAATATATAAAATATTAAATGAATTTATCAAATTCTATAAATGAAAATATTTTTATTAATTCTTTCGGAATTTATTTAATATTAATTATTGAGTTTATCATCGTGTTTCCTTCATCATGGCTTTTCATACACATATGAGATGCAGATTCCTTCATGTCCCATTTGCAAATCCGTCATTCGGGACATGTTGTACACTCGCCAACCACATTCCAATTAAGTTGCTCTAATATAACTAACAAGTTCGAAGTTGATGTTGATGTTCTGTAGCAAATTCAATGAAGGTAAAATATATTAGAGGTATATTATCTACAACTTGAATTTAAGCTCATGATATTTAACAGTGTATATGTTCGTGAGAACCTTCATTTAATGATGTCAAGTTCATCATTCATAAATATAAATTTTATAAATTTTTATTTTCTAATTTTAATATTTCAATTCAGTCTGTTATTATTTCATAGTTGTTGTATTAAAATAGGATTGGCAATTTTACACAATAGTTTATGTAATATTTAAAGCAAAATTAGTTGTAATAATTTTTGGAACACTGAAAAATATTATTTTTTTTATTTAAAAATCATTTTGAAATTTTTATTGATAATGAAATTTATTTTTAATTTCAAATAAAAATTCTTTGGATATTTATTTATTTTATTTTATTATATAATTTCATTCACACCGATCAATTGCAGTATTTTTGCAATTTTTTTTTCTATTTTTGGAACGTTAAATTTTAAATTGAGCGTTAATTCAAATTGAAAAGAGCAACGAGAATTTCTCTATTGCAATAACGAAATCAACTGTCAATCAGGATCTCGGAAAAGTGAACGGATAGGAAGATCATTATCGCCATTAGAAAATACGCGAATGAAGTTATAAAAATAATTCGTTCGATCCCTTTTTTTTTTTTCATAAAAATACAAAAATAAAAGAAAAATACAGGTTTCATCTGGTTCATTTATATATGTATATTCAATCGTAATATTATCCGTGGAGAAAGAACATTTCACACACAATATAATGCCATAACACTTAGCGGTATTAGAGCGTTAACAAGTGCAAGGTTCTCAGGGTTGGTAAAACTAGAGCACTTAAAAGCACAGATGACTTTAAACATTCTCACATTTCCTGGTCCTGCAAGATCGTGACGTCATTCTCTGCTTTAAAGCCACAGAATTTATGATCCTTGCACAATAAAAAAAAAGAAAATTGCTGTAAAAGTTCACTAAAAATTTTTTTTTACATAATTTTCATTCAAAAATTACTTCAAATCAACACAACATTTATATCATTTAATTTATCTCTAATTAAAAATTTATAAAAATTAATTCAACTCAATAAAATTAATATAAAATATTAATAATTTCACATAAAATTCATCACTGTTTATAAATAGCAAAAGAATATTTTTCATTTCTACTATTAATTTTTTTTTTTATTCTATCGACTATTCTTTTAAAATTTGCTTTCATGTTTCCATTTATTTTTTCATTTTACTAAACAACAATTAAAAATTTTATTCGCATTGACGTTCGATTGAATATTTTATGCACGTTACAAAAAAATAAAATTCGTAGTTATTTAATAAATGGGTTGTGAAAGTTATTTCGTCAAAGTCGATTGCAATAATATTGTCATATGCGTTGACGTTGGCATGTGCGAAGGGCACAATAGTATTTTAGTTTATCTCTAGTTTAGTTTGACAGCATGTTATATCCATCATTCGATATTGTATTACATCAATGTGTATACATGTTTGCAAATATATATATCGTGTTGTTGGACAGTGTATTTTGTTTTATCTCTTTACACATGACGTTAAAGGAGCGCCAAGTGACGTCAGTAGAACCACTTACTCAATGGATGAATGACACTGAGGTGATAAATAAATTTTTTTTAATAACGAAAGAAAAATCTTTATTTTATAATTTCTTCGATGATTTTATATAGTTATTGTTATTTTAAAATTCAAATATTTTGGATATTTTTAAAATCCTTTTTCTTGTGTTATTTATATGGGAAATTAAATTTTTGAAAGAGAGAAGTGTTTAATTTTTTTTTTCAAGTGTGAATATTTTTTTAATGGCTACTAGAGTTTAATTAAATTTGAAATAATATTTTTTACATGAATGTATCATTATTGGATAGATGGATTTTTAATTATTATTTCATTTTACATGTTGCAAATATTTATAATAATAATATAATTGAAAAAAAATTATAGAAAAAATCGAATTTAAACAATTTAATAAATTGAGGATTTTTGATATTTATTTTTTTTCTTATCTTTTTTTTTATGTGTCAATTTTATTTATTTGAGTAAAGAGTTATGTATTATACATTATTGTTTACTTATTTCCGACGGTCAGTATAACTATAGAATTCAGTTAGCAGAATTATTGAGACAAGTGCGAAAAATTTATAAATAGAAATGGATTGAAGGAGATCAGGTTGGTGTGTTTGAAATATAAAGATAAATAGTTGAAACGAGCGAAAATGAAATGGACAAAGATGAAAAGCATAAAAGTGTGTGTTAAAAAAAAAAAAAGACCAAGGGAGAATATGAGAAATAAAGAGAAAAATGGACCATGACCCAAAATGAATTTGTTATTGCAATTTTTATTTTATTTTATCTTCTGAAAAATTTTTCTCTTTCACGTTAATAAAAATTTTAATATTTTCACCAACCATAAATTCAACAATCAATTAATTTCATTTGTAAAAAAATAAACAAATAAAATAACAGATCAAACTAATTTTAAAAAAAATAATTATACTAAAAAAAAA
>JAQQBR010001834.1:5767992-5780042 GCA_030347285.1 Microctonus hyperodae
ATTATTAACTCAATCCAACAAACAAATAAACAAATATTACACAACATTTATTAATATAATAAAATTTTCTCAAATTTAGTTTAATAATTTTCTTCAATGCAGCAAAAAAAAAAAATTACTCTTCATTTATTTTTTAATAAATCTTAATAAAACAGTTGTTGAGGTCCAAATGAAAATAATGAAACAAACCAACATTTCCTCTAATAAATTTCATTCCCCACTTGCTATTGCAACTAATAAATCGTTTAAATAGAAAAAAAAACAGGGAAATCCCACAACCAAATTATTTACACAATTTAATTTCTCTTATATAATATAAATATAAACAAATAATATATAACAATTCACATAACACGACAGACCTTGAATAATAGATTGTAAATAATAGTGAAACAGTTGAATAATAATTATACAATATACGGGTAATTAACTATGCTTTTTCATTTTACTTTATAACATTTTACAGAAACGACATTGACACAATTGTTGATATTACGATTAATAATGATATATATATTTTATTATTGCAAAGTGATGGATTGAAATTCATTGAATTGGAATAATTCTTTAACATAAATCTGAATTAATGAACAAATAAATTTAATTAATTAATAATCAGAATTTTTCCTGGAATAATTAATTAAATAACATAATTCTTTTTTTTAACATCAACAATAAAACATTATAAAAATATAAATATTTTTTAAAAATCATGTTAAATTCATCGGCATTAAAACATTATAAACTACATGTTAAAAATCTTTTGAAAGTGTTAGTACAATTTTTTTAAATAATTTAATGAAGTTAGTGAAAAAAAAAATGTGTTTATAAAATTCATTGAATAATTTTTAATTATTTTTATTTCAAAAGGTATTATAATAATATCTATTTTATTTTTATAAATATTAATTAAATTTGTTTTGTTTTATTTTGTTGATGATATTATTGTGTTTATTTTTTTTTTTTTCATTTGAAGTTGATAAGTAATTTATTTATCATCAGCAATTTTATTTGATATTTATTTTTTTTTGTTTCATAGCTTTTTTAATGTTTTTTAATTTTTTGAAACTTTCCATTCAGTTATTGGATAATTTTATGGCGACCAGACATAAATTAATTCACAAATAAATTTATAGAGCTTTAAAATATTCTGAAATGTAAATTAAAATTTATAATTTAGATATATTTTATTTACACTGCTTAATATTCAATGTGATACTTTGATAATACGTCTTATCATATTTTTTTTTAATTCATTATTAATTATGAGACATGTGTTACAAAGTGAACAAAAATATTTCTATATAAATCAAGTTTTTTCTTCATCATATTCATAATTTTTTAAACTATTGAAATAGTCATAGTGATTATAAATAAAGTAAATATCTAGATATTTTTTCGGGAATCAAAGATTTAATTAAAATTATTGCAACTACACAATAAATTTTTTTACTACTATAAAATAATCTTTAATTAATAATCAATAAAATTGTCCTAAAAATTCCAATTTTTTTCCTCCATTAAAATAGATAAAAAAAATATTAATTTTTAAATTAAAAAAAAATAACCATTCAAAAAAAAAAATTTATTTTAAAATCCGTAATTTTTTATTATTATTGCAAATTTTGGAATAAAAACTACCCGAATTATTTTTTTGAGAATACGTATTTTCATAAAACATCATAAAAAAAATTTTCCCAAATCCCCACATACAAATTTTCTCTCGTTATTTCTTTCTCATTTACTAATTTATTTATTTTTTTTGTATTTCAGAAATGAAGTGCACAATTACCATAACTTTTATCGTGTCTCTCATTGTGTTTGGCATTTTATCAGGCCAAACACGTGGTATGCCACCTGCACAATGCAATCCAAACATGTTGAATGAAGTTCCACCGAGGATTCGAAAAGTTTGCGTTGCTTTATCGACTATTTATGAGCTTGGAACAGCCATGGAAAATTATATCGATGACAAAGGTGAATTGCAATTTATATTACAACCCCACACGCTATAATAAATAATTATTAAATAAATTTACCAAGGGTTTCTAAATGAAAAAAATAAATAAATAAATAAATATAAAAGAAAATAGAGTTAGGAAATTAATACAAAAATTTATCTGATGATTATAAATTTTCTTAATAATTATTCAGTGAAATATTATTTGTTTGGGGTTAATATTATTGATATAAAGTTTTGTAATAATGATATTAATCGAGTAATATAAGTTTTGTTTAGTGGTTGAGTTAAGATAATTAACTATTATACAGAATTAATTAATTTATCAATTTATTTGAGCTTTTGTTTCTTTCTGACAATAATGACGTGATAAAATTTATTCCAATCGAATTTTCTTAGGGATTATTATGTTGTTATTTATATTAATAAATATTGTCCTCACGTGATAATCAGAAATAATTAGAACTTTAATTAAATTGAAGTTTAATAAAATATTTCAATCGCAATTTTTATTTTTATTCAATGGAGAAAAATTATAAAATATTACTTTTATTTAATAAACAAATAAGGAAAGTGGGATTGATTGAAAATATTTAAAGTGAAGAGATAAAATATGGAAATCAAATCAAAGTTGGTAAATTATTTATTTATTTATTTTTCTGTTTTGTTTTTTATAGTTTCAGTCATGCGAGATAATTCTCCACTGCAGGAAGGAATTGCAAAACGTCAAGATGTCGACCATGTATTTTTGCGCTTTGGCAGACGACGCTAAAATAATTTATTATTAACCAAGAACACGAAAAAAAATTCACTAAAGCTGTCAAAAAAAAAAAAAAAAAAAAAAAAAATTTGAAAATATAAGAAATAAATGTAAACACAATCGCACATACACAAATATCTCATACAATCAAACCAATTAAGAAAAGAAAAAAAAATTCATTAATTCTGACCTCGTGACCTCAATAATTAAATCACACTGTTAATTAATTATTTAATATTAATTAATAATTTTCCAGATTTTATTTAATGAAATACCACAATTTATTTGAGGAAAAAAAAAAGAAAGGAAGACACTATAGTAATTTATTATTTATTAAATTATTTATTTATTTATTTTATAAATATGTAAATTAATTTAAATTATTTATTAAATTTAAAATATAATTTTTTTATATATTATTTAAGGTGTTAGAAATAATTATCTAAATTAAGTATTTAATGAAAATTAACTTGACATTTATGAATTCAAAATAAAACAAAAAGTTAATAAATATTAATAAAATCTAAATGTTAATTAATTAATCTGCGTGACTTTATTTATTTATATTGCTTTGAATGGAAAGAAAATTTAATTGTGCTTTTATTCACGTCATTGACGTTATTTATCTTAAAATTATATTAACAAAATTATCGTTGTAAAATAAAATTTCAGCGAAAATTAATTCAATATATAAATAAATATTAATAAAAATATATTTACAATTGCTGACAATTATTATGATCATTATAATTTTTTGAATTTGGATATAATTATTGTATGATGAGAAAAGACAAAATATTATAATAATTAAATTTAATTATATTTTACAATAAAATATATTATTGATTAATAGTATTAATTTTAATTTAATGATGGAAATAATTGCAATTAAACTGTCGCAATTTGGTGAGATCACAGACTGATTTATTTATTAATATTCAATATAAATATTAATATGTAGACTCAGTTGTTGCTTAATTTTGCTTATTTATAATGTAATAATAATTGTAATTATTGTGATTAAATGAAAAAAGTGGAAAAAAAAGAAGGAAAATTGAACCAAACTAAAAATATTGCAGAGTATAATATGAGCATTATTATTGTTTAATAAATAAAAATATACCCAGCTATATAAAAAAATACATCGTTTCATTTTTTAAACAAATAAATTGAATTAATTTTATTTAAATTATTTTTTTTCTTTTCTATCAAATGAATAATTTTTAATATTATTTATATTTAATAAATAATTAATAATTATATTAAATACATAAATAAATATATAAAAATTTATAAATATCAAAACATAAATATTTTCATGTTGTTTTGTGTTTATGTAAATTTTCTTCAATAAATATATTAATTATTAATCTATTCAATTTATTTTTCCTCTCAAGTTACGAAAAATACAAAATTTTAGAGACTAAAAAAATTAAAGTTAAATATTAATAATAAATTCTTTTCAATTATATTAATTTAATATAACTAATAATAAATAATTATCAATTTCTTAAAAGACGAAAAAAAAATAAATAAAGATTAACGAATTTTTTTTTACTGTTGATTACAAATAATTTATTTTTTTTATATCCAAAAATATACAAACAAATAAAATGCACAATAAGCACGTTTTGGAATTTCATGGATCGTGATTTATTTAAATCAGAAAAACGTGAAAATATGTGCACTGCTAATTTATTTTCACAAATAAATTTCAACATATAAACAATAAACATATAAATGTCTCCTGAATCGTGACGTATCTTATATAATAAATAAAATATAAATTTTCTTTATTTGTTTATCGCACGTAATGTAGTCGTGTGATATAAAAAGGAACGTGTCTTCTTAAACATTTTTTACTATAGATAAAATCCCAGATATAAGTTCCATTAAAAATATTTATACATTTCGAAATAATCATTTATTTAAGAAATTTGCAGCCAATCAATAAAGGAAATAAAATATGTATTTTACTACGTAAAATTGTCACTTTGTTACATTAGATATTAAATCAAGTCTGTAGTGGGAAAAAAATTCCAAGGTCTTTTTTTGTTTATATGACAATTGTGTAAAAACTTAGGGACATATAAATAAATGTGGCAATTTAATAATGTCATATTCAGTTTCATTAGTCGGTGAAATAAGTTGTTACTAAAGAAAACAGAATTTATTCTAATAAATTTTTAACATTTATTAATAAATATACATATTATTTATTAATATGGGATTTATTTGTTTGACTTATTGCTATTTGGTGTTATCATTTGGATATCATAGTGAATTCTGTGAACAATCAGAACAATTGGAACCGAAAACAGGTAGAGAAAACGATAAAGAGATTTGAAATATTAAAATATTTTTTATTACAAATTTAAATAATTTGTAAATTTTTTTTTCCAATAAATAATTTAATACTTAATCATTATCACTATATTGCTTATAATATTGTTAATGAAATTTAATTTTTTAATATTGAGTTATTTAAAAAATTATGAATGAAAATAAACATTTGATAATTTAATAAATTTATTAATTATTCAAAGTAGAGTTGAAAATTTTATCAATCAAATTAAATTGAAATGTAACTTATTTAAACCATCAATTCTTTTTTATTTTGTAGATCAATTATTAAATTATGAATTTATTTAATGTAAAATTTTTTAAATATTTTATTTTTTATTTATTTACTTGTTTATTTGGACATTTTATTTAATTGATCACCTATTTATCATGATATATAATATTTGTAATTCAAACGCGTAATTTATAATTAATAAACATAGTGAGAATAAAAAGATTATGTGCAACTCACTGTGATTTTATTTGTTTTTGTTATCATAGAATACAAATGGGTCGAATTTGAGCCACAAATGACTAATGATACCAGATTAGTACTTCTTAATCAGCTCGATGATTCTCGATTCGTAGTTGGACGTATATCCGTAAATAAAAAAAAACTCTGACTAGCCTCCACATTTCTTTTGATGGAACTGTGATAACTTCAAAAATATTATTATTAAATGATCCAACTGAGGTAATTAAATAATATATATTCTCAATATACAATTGTAAACTTATATAAATCATCAAAATCAAAAATTCGCAGTCAAATTTCTCAAGTCAATGACAATATAATACTTTAAAAATTTCACAAATTTAATTTTTATTAAAATATAATTTTTTTTTTTTTCGTTCCACCAACTATTCATTTTTGTGTATGTTTTTTTTCTTTGGACCTGACTTGTATTTATAAAAATATGAATAAATAGTATTCTACTATTACTATTACTAATTTATATTATCTAAAAAAATGGAAAAAAATAGTACAGCGGACACAAATTTATCATGTATTATTTTCTGAAATAATAATTGAATATAATATTTTCAGGTTCTTGTAATTGAATCAGGTAAACCCAACTGGATTCCATGGGTAAATAACACTGTACCAAAGAATGCTATTGAAGGTGGTAAATTTTACGGAAACGACCCGATGTATATATGTCGAATTGAGATTGACTCTTATTATGCTATAGGATGGGTAATTATACGTTATGTTTGTTTAAAGTATAAAAAAACATAGTAATCATTAACGCCAATTACTTTGATAATTCATCAAAAATATTAATAAATGTATTTTTATCATTTGTTTATTTATCATTTTTTTATCATTTATTATCTATATGAAAGTAATTTTAAATAATTATTTCAACATTTCAGGTGGATTCCAATGTGTGCTCTTTCTACGGAAAAAATGAGCATCCTTCAAAATTTGATATCCTGACTCTTGAATAATAAATAATAAAATGAAGATTCACTTTAATGGAAAAAAAAATATATATATTATGTTTAATCATCTTAATAATTAATACTTAATCAATAATATGGTTTATGCATCATATCATACAATAATCAATAATACATGTAATATGGGAATAAAATATTAATTAAAGTTTTGCATACTATGAATGTGTTCAGCATTATTTTTTTTTCAAACTAATCAACACTTAATCAATGTATCTTTAATTAATTAACTTATTTTTAGAACAATAGTGACGGAATATTAGAACTATTTTATTAATTTTAATTTCTTATTAATATTCTTTACCTCATTTCACACTAATAAATATAATAAAAGAGAATAAAATAAAAATTTTATTTTGATTATTAAAATATATATATATTTAAACAAATTTATTTTTCTTGTTTATTAATAAATATTTTCTATTGCAAATTTATTCCCATGGTCTATATGCATGTATTTAATTGTTAAAATGCAGGATGTAGAAATAAAAGAATGTGAAATATTCAGTGGAAAATTGGATTTATGTAAATAGATGGAGAAAAAAAATTATTCATGAGTGATTGCTTAGGTATTAGGGGAGGGTAATGTCAATTGGGTGAGACTACATGAACATAACTTTGTGAAAGACGTCATGTGTCCAGTGATGAATGTAATCATCAGTCAAACATTTTATTAAATCCAATTGAAAATTCAGTTGGTGAAATAAATAGATTTTTTAATGTGTCGATCGGGGTTTTAATTTCTTCATTAATATTTAATTAATATTATCCTATGAACATGTATAACATTGAAATAAAAAAAAAATAAATGAAAAAAAAAATAATTAATTAATGAAATAATTTTTTTTTTTCATTTATTTATTTTTTATTTTATTAAGTTTGTTTTAATGTATATAAAATAATTAATTTCTTTTTAATTATTCAATTAAAAATTCAATAATCATAAATAAATACAAATATAAAATGGATTTAATAATTTATTTATAAATAAATGAAATTATATTATCTAAAAAATATTCAATTCAAAAAAATATTTATACTTTAAGAATTTCATTACTCTAATTTTCCATTGCGATTGAAATTAAATTTATGTTTAATAAAAATTATTTCCGTCATTTATCTATGACATTGTGAAACATTTGTTGAAAAAAAAATTATATATATGTATATTTCCCCTTTTTTTCTGTCTGTTTGAATAATTATCTAAAGCCAAGGTGACGATATGAATAATTGTCTATATAACGCGTTTAAAAGTAAAATTTTTCTATTTGAATAATTTATCAAGAAATTCTCAAGACTTTATTATAAAATCATGAATAATGATCTGTCTACGTGTGCGATCGTCTCATCGTAAAAGTAAAAAAAAAATAAGAAATAATAAAAGTTGGTTTCACCATCGCATTATTCATTAAATAAAACGCAAGTATAAAAATTAAGTAATTTTGTTTGAAACTTTACGAAATCAAAATTCTTCAATTTCTATAGTATAATATAATGCAATAGGAGCAAGCAAATATTTTTACAACTACTATCAATGAATTTATGTACATGTGAAAATGTTTGATTTTATTAAAATTTATTCTGATCTTTTTTTTTTTTTTGATTTATTCTACACAGAACAAGGCTGTTGTGCAATAAAGTTATCGAATATTTTTCTTTTATTCAATCTCGATTATAAAAAGAAAAAAATTTTTTTGAGAATTTAAAATAAGAATTTTTTTATTTAATTCTGAGAAAATAACTTTCAGAATTTAATTTTATATTTTGATAAATTTATCAACGATCTGTTTAAACATAATAATTACTCGACTTGGAAGTGACATTATTGTAAATAAAATAAATCAACAAATATTTCATTATTTAGAATTATCATATGTTTTTTATTCATTTGTAGTCATCTCGAGTATCAAGAATAAAAAAAATATATTACATAAAATGTTGAGGACTCACCTAGAAAATCGTGACACAGGACTTTTTTTTTTTCTTGACAAATTATGTGTTTTACCAAAACCTTTCGGTGACTTCGCAAATTGTATAAACTTTCTTTCTCTTCTAACTCAATAAAGAAAAAAGAAAAAAATAAATAAATAAATGAAATAAAAAGAAAGGAGAAACAAAATGAAAATCGACCTTTTTTATTTTATCTTATCATGTGTTTTTAGGAACATTTCAGTGAATTTTCTTAATTTAATTGATTTTTGTCACAGCCAAACTGACACTCTGACAATATTTTTTCATGCAAAAATTTTGTCTTTGATAAATGCTTTAGTAACAGCTGTGGCACAATCGAGATTTCTCAAGGGTGAATTTTTTCGTGATATAATTTATGAATCGATTGTATATAAAATATATTTAAATTGAAACATTATCGAAAATAACATTTAGTAAAAAAAAAAAAGAATAAAGAAAAATGGTTCTTACATAAAAATAATTTTAATACAAAAATCATAACAACAGTAAAAATAAACAAAAAATTATAATAAAAATTGAAAATAAATAAAATTAATTTATAAACTTTGTGGAATAATTTTTTATATTTTTCTGATATTAATAATTTATTATTATCAGTGACAATTTGACTTATTAAAAAAATGAATTATAATTTTACAACCATGATAAGTTAAAATAAATATCTGCATAGTTAATTACTGTTACATAACAAAGAAAAATCATTTTATTTACCTTTGACGCGTTATTTGATATTGAGGTTTCATAATATTGAAAAGCCACTGGGAGGAATATATAAATTTGTATAGAACAAGAGGAAAATGTTCGTTACATAACAAAATTAATTGGTTTTTATATATAACACAGTGAAAAAAAAAATAGCCAATTTATTTATTTAATATCTTTCACTAATTAATTAATTTCACTGCTATTCATTCAGAATAAATGTTAATTGATTGAAATAAATATTTAATTCAATATATTAAATTTAGTTGCCTCAATTTTTTTTAAATAAAATCCTTGTTTTTTTTTTTAACATTCCTAGTTAAATCCAACATAAAGAACTTGATAAAAATGCTAAAAAAGTGGTGAGCTTTCTTGTAAAATAATAATTTCAATACAATTTAATGTGTATTAAAATCGCTTGACAATTAATGCAACAAACGTCACAAAAATTCACACTTAATTACTTCTTATCATTTTTTTTTCTCTCATTATTTAATTTATTCAATAACAGTCAATGTTCAATGTCATTTAGTCTCCTGTCTATTTTTTTTTAATTTAAAATTCACATAGTTATGAGTAAAATGCATTGAATTAAGTTTTATAATTTAAAATACAATTTCTAGAAGTTGAATTCTTAAATTAATTCAAGTTATTCGTATTATTTTTCCATGTAAATTTGGCATTGTTCCGCACTTGGTGTATATAAATTCATGACGATTGTGAAGAGCAGTGGGCGAATGAATAAAAAAAAAAATGAAAATGAATAAAAGTCAATTTACAAAACAACTTTTTCGGGTCAATGTTTTTTTAATCATCAGAGCTGTTGAATAAATAATTAATCATTGATGTGACGAAATTACAAATGATTGAATTCATTCATATTATTTTAAAAACGATAAATAAAAAAAAAATAACGGTATTCAGAATTAATTTAAAAATCCACAAAAATTAAAAGCAAAATTGAATTTATTATTCTTTTTGATTTTTTTTTTATTCATATTAGCAATAAATATTTCACACACAAATTCTGTCGATTCAATTTACAAATAAATTATTAAAAAATTTCGAACTTTTTGCTTTAATAAATATATTAATATTCTAATTATTATTCTTAATTTCTATACAACATTTCAGGCAATTAATTAATTCACTATTTACAGTTCGATCATATTTTAACAAGATTGTAGAAATAACTCTGCCAGAAAATTATAAATATAAATTGATTAAATATTTATATATTTATTTTCTACGCAAAAATTCAATGTTCGGAATTTTTTTTTATGTAGAAAAAACACTAATTAACATTGAAATCACGAAACTTATCTGATCAAATTAAAAATTAATTTTAAATAATTTATATTTATTTAAAACAACAATTATTTTTTGTGCAATGGAAAACTTGAAAACTCAATGAACACTTTTTTTATTTATATAAATTTCGTGACTTCCAGTTTATTAGTATTTTTTTTTTAATGTTATGTACACTGAGAAAAATATTAAATTTAATTATTTAATTAGATTAAGTAGATATTTTAATTTCTTAAATTATATATAAAACTAAACAATAGATTTGTGTTAATTATTACATCGAAATGAATTAAAATTTAATTTTTTCATTTCAAATAAAAATTAAACCAATATTTTTAATTTCAATGACATAATTCAACTTATCATTTTTCTCAATGTATTAATACAATTTTAATTTATTAAATTTTTTTTCTATTCGTAATCTAATATCAAAAACGTCAAGACGATTTATATTAATTGATAATTTATCTTAAATAAGGAACATTTTAAATATTTATGGCACTGCGGTGCATTAAAAATTTTTGCTCACTTAAGCTTATTTGTCGTGCAACATAATCTCTAATTTCTAACCAATTAATTCAATATTTAAATATTTTTCGCCTAAACAATCAACAAATATGAATGAACTTGAATTTAATTGTTATTTGTCAGTAAAGAAAAAATTATTGAACAATTAATTGCACTGGAAAAATCAGTCTAGATAATATTTATTTCAACTTATTGCTTTGATTATTTTTTTATATTTGCTTTTGAATTTGATAATTAAATTGAATTTACAATTAATATTAATATTGATTACTCGTTACAATTTAAACAGTGACTGTGATTTAAAAATGAAAATTTTTGAGGTTAAAATCGTAATCCATGAATGAGTGGAATTATACAAATCTCTCATCCACTTGTGTATTGTTAATATGGCATAATGCGTATTGTTTTATTCACGATAAATATAACTCGAGATATGTTTAACCTATGTATTATTGTTGTCAAATAAAATTGTTTATTGAAAAGAAAAAAAGAGATACTAGAGATGAATTGAAAAAATAAAATTATTATCTATAAAAATAAATTGAACAGATTTTATAACAAATATTTTTGACTAGATTAAATAAGTAATATTATTATTTTTCCCATACGCATCATTATTTCTAATTATAAATTAAATTTCCCAATCAAAATTCACACATTGAATAAAAAAAAAAATTGATTTAAACAAAAACGCCAAGATTCATTTGCTTGTATTTATGAACTAATTTTGCGCATTAAACAAGTGCTATAAATGAATTAAAATCGTCGTATTTTATGTAGAAAATTTAATTACCAAATCGCGTTAAATTCGGCGAATTTAATTTATGGTGGAGCCGAATACGGTGGTTGCTGTCAGCAATTTTGATTTAGTCTTTCGCCACCAAAATATGAAACTGAAACCACATCGCCACCCACATTGATGAGGCATTGTCCCTAAAAAATAAACCCAAATTTAAAGTAACCATAAAATTAAATATAAGAAATAATAAATCACCAGAGGATAAATCATTCAGATGA
>JAQQBR010001834.1:5857073-5867298 GCA_030347285.1 Microctonus hyperodae
GTCTTTCGCTAGTAGTTAATTCCTGATTGGTCAGACATTTTTAAATTCACTTCATTACTCAACGTATCACCTTTTTTTTTTATCTGACTTTAAAATTCAATTATTAACTCCATACACTAACAAAAATGACAAATAAAAATATCACAAAAAAATTACATATACGAAAGAAATTATTACGGAGAAAAATTAAAAATATTCAAATATAAATACATTTGAAGAAAAGATACATTTACGAAAATTCTTCTTCACTTTTCATTCAATCTACATAAAATACAAAAATAAATAAAAATATATTTATATACATATAGAGAATGAAAAACGACAGACAACAATGTTGCACATGAGAAGAGTTACCAGTGTTATTAAATTCCAACGTGAAATATGTTTCATTTTGTGTATGGGTGTATGGGTCATGAATGAATCTCATATTCTCTCATTGCATATATCACTTCACACAAGTCACAAGTGCACACTTGAAAAACTGCAGGCTTTTACAAACCTGATAAACCATTTTATTCTCAGCACATAACTGACTGAATTTCATAGTGTGCAACTTTGTGCATATGTACAATCATTGAATCCAATATATTAAAAAATAAAAAAAAATATTTCACAAACAGATAATGGAATTCATTTGTTTCATAGATAGATAAATTTAATCACAATGAATTTTTAATAATCAATTATTCATCGACAATTTTTGTGACAAATTAAATTTTATAAATATCACAAAAAAAAAAATTTTGTAAATACAATATTGAAATGAAACAATTCAATACACTGGAGGAATTTAATAGCAATTAAAAAAAAAAAATGTTTCTGTGTACAGTTGAGGAAATTTTTTTTAAAGATTATAAAACACTAAAAAAAATTTTGTATGATTTTTTTAGTGAGCTTTTTAATGTTTTATACATGTCAGTATCTGATTTGCAAGCACCGTGGATTTTTTGAAGAATATTAAAGTGTTTAGAAATAAAATTAGAAATGATTTATATAAATGTCTATGTTTTTAATTTATAAAAGCAAGAATTTTTTTGGCATGTTTCAAAATTAATTTTTGATTGTATATAAATTTCTGAATGTTTGTATTTTAATGAAGTTGTGAATTTTTGGAATTTATTAAAATATGAAAGTAGAATTAAATTATTAAATGTGTTGTTTATTAATGAGTATGTAAAAATAGTATTTACATATTGCGTAAGTATTGTATATGCTTTAATTTTTCAATTTTACTGCCTTAATTTTTTTTATTAAACAAATTTTATGAATGGCTAAAAATCAATACATTTTTTTCTTGCTTAACTATGCTTTTTTTCACATGCGTTTAAATTTCTTAAAAAAATTTATTCTTCATTTACAAAAATAATCTTTTGGTCTAACTAATCTTCTTGATATTTCTCTATTTCCTCTATTTAATTTTATTGTGATTTTAATTATTTTTTTTCGTTTGTCAATTTTTTTTTTTCTTTATCAAATGACGCGATTAATTATTGATTATTCAACAGTGAATGTTTATTGAGAGAATGAGTGCTCGGATAACGAGTGTTTGTGTCATGCAAAAATAAAAAAAAACAACATAAAATAATAATGAAAAAAAAAAAATTATCATGAGATTTATTTATGATTTATAAATTTTAAATCATGATAAATAATATTTAAATAATTTCAATGAAGGATTATTTTTATGATATTTTTTATTTCAACTGGAAAAATATAAAATTGTGGAATTTATTAATAGATATTGATAGAAATCATTTAATAATCCTTGATTAAATTTTTAACTAATTAATTTTTATAAATATAACAATTTTTTTTTTTTTATAATTCACACGCTAATCACTGTTTTTTTTTTGTTTTTTCCTCTTCCTCGTTCTCCATCCTGGGGAATTTTTTTTTCCCTCCGATCAAAAAAAAAAAAAAATGAAAAAAAATTCCCCATAAATCAGGGACATACTTCAACTGCATCATGTTTATGGTGGCAAGTAGCGTAGTACTTACTGTCATGGTTCTCAACTATCACCACAGGACGCCGGATAATCACGAAATGCAAAAATGGGTAATTGTATAAATAATAATAAAAAAAACATTTAATTATAAATCAATTGATAATTGCAAGAAAAAATTTTTTGATCATGTTATTGACATGAGTATTAAAGTTTTTGAAATACATAAATTAATCTTCACTTTGAGGACAGATAGAAAAAAATACTTCAAACAAAAGTTTGAAGATATTAAACATTTTCTAAAAAATAACACCAGTAAATTTCCATCCTCACAAATAACTCAAAAAAATTAAATTACTAAAATCGAAATGATTTTTAATTTCAAAATTTATTTTTTATTCCACAGTATTAAAAACTTGCTCAGAAAGATTTCATTATCAAATTACTTTAAATTAATTCAAAATCATCCAAACCATAAACCTTTGAAAAAAAAAAAATAAATATATTTCAGTGATTAATTAATAATAAATATAAATATGAATATAAATATAAATAAATATTTTCTCATTCATCTTATTATAATTTATAAATAAACAATTCAATTTCA
Source organism: Microctonus hyperodae (assembly GCA_030347285.1). Taxonomy (NCBI): domain Eukaryota; kingdom Metazoa; phylum Arthropoda; class Insecta; order Hymenoptera; family Braconidae; genus Microctonus; species Microctonus hyperodae. The sequence continues at coordinate 5,859,624 of JAQQBR010001834.1, forward strand.
GGTGAAAACAGTTCTTTTACAATGGCTTCCATGGATACTGCGTATGGAAAGACCCGGAAAAAAAATAACAAGAAAAACAATTTTGCTCAATAGCAAAATGCGCGAAATGGAGCGGCAAAATAAAACTAGTATGAGCCTTATTGCAAATGTCCTTGACATGAATGACGATTATAGATTGAGGCCTCCCATAACAAATATTAGTTCTACATATACACGGTATTTATAATAAAATTGCATCACTCAATCTTTATTTATTTTCCTCATTAATTTATTAATTTATTCATCAAACCAGTTTTTTTTTTTTCTATTAACTTTCATATAATCCAATAACATTCTTTAATTAAACAAATTATTCATCACAATTAAATAAATAAGCACGGGACAATATGGACTCGTAGCATTATTTTTAAAATTAAAAAAAAAAAATTTCAATCTCAATAAAAATAAAAAATTCTTCTTTTTTTTTTCTTTTTTTCATCAGAATGTACGCAAAATTTAAAAAATTTCAATTGTCATGCATCAAAAAAAAAAATATTTCAGGATACCCCATCTTGCCCCGGTCTTTCCTATATATCCGTAAGTAGATATTACATCAGGGTAATAAAATAATGATAAAAATTAAAATATAAATTTTCTCACATTAAAACTTTAAAAAAATTATAGCAATTAAAAAAAAAACATGTAAAATTAAAATTTTTAACATTTCAAGAAACATTTCAAATTGCATTATTTTTTTTTTTCATATTTTTCGATTGAGAGTAAAAAAATAAATAATTTAATTTCTTTAATCATGGAAGTCATATATTTAATGTCATTTCCACTTCAGTCAATCTCAAAAGCGTCGAAATATTCACATTAAATTGCAAAAAATTGTTCTTTCTTCATCTTTATAAATTCAGTGAAGCGTGAATCGATTGACAATTCATGAATGTGTTGAAAGGGAGGACAGAGGAACGTGATATCAATGAGAGATATTTCACGAGCTGTCTCACATCGTCCCTCTGTCCCCTATCTATCTCTTCGTCCCATGAGAATACAAATAGTTTACGCATTGATGTACGAATAATCGATTTCAGTACACCAGCTCATGAAACACCCGGCAGACCAGCGACCGTCGAGGATACTACGGCTACTCTGCCATTAAATGGAACCCAATCTGAGCTCCAAAGGATTTTAAAGGAGCTACAATTTATCACTAAACGAATGAAAAGAGGTGAATGTGATTCAGAAACTATCAGCGATTGGAAATTTGCTGCGATGGCTGTTGACAGGTTTGTTTATATCTTTACAAAGGAATGACAGAATTATTCGGAATATTTTTTTTTTGGTTTGTTTTCGTTGACGAATGAAAAAAAATTGTCAAATAATTTTTTTTGATGAAAAATATGACGAAATTCGAATTAAAAAAAAATATTATTAATTTTTTAATTCAAAAAATACCAATCAAAATTGGTTTATTAATTTTCCAACTTATCATGAAAAATATTTCGAAAAAAAAATTTTTTTTTATTCTAAAATATACCTAGATTTATTTATACAAAATTCGCCAAATTTATCGATCACATAACATTGAAAAAAAAATTTTTTAATGTCATTTAAATTTATGAAAATTAAATCAAATGCTTAAAAAAAAAATTTTTTTTTTTATTTGCACACGATTTTAGGCTTTGCCTGATTGTCTTCACACTGTTTACGTTAATTGCGACGATAGCAGTTCTTTTATCAGCGCCTCACATAATCGTCCAGTAGTAAACTGCCCAGGCCCAGCAACCAAAAAATCTTTCCGAAGAAAGCTCCTCCTGATTGTAGGTAACGTACATCCAAATTCATCAAACATTTACCTAGCAATTATATTATATTTTATTTACAACACATTTAAAATAAAATTCATCCTAAATTGAAATTATTCAATAAAAATAAATATTTTATTTACTAATTCTTTTGATCATTTTTCATCATCTCCAATTTTTTTTTCTGTTCACTATAGATCTAAGAGTCGACTAAGTCAATTTAAAGCAACGGGGATAAATAAAATCAAAATCAATTCGCAAATACTTTCGAGTTTATTACCCCAAGTGGACAAAAGTTTAGAAAATTGTCGGAACAACTGGCGAATGGATGGCAAAGCAAACGTTCTTCAAGTAAGAAAAATAGAAAAATAATGTTTGCAAATATATATGCATCGTGCCATTGCAATTTTGTCGCTTTGCTTACTCAATGACATCACAAAGTTGACTCAAAGAGATTGAAACAAGTTTGAACACGAGAAAGAAAAAAAAATACGCGATCGAAACACTCGAACGAAAAACTCGTTTCAAGTGTTGAAAGTGTTTGGTGATAGCAAAAAGAATAGAGAAAAAGGAGGAGATTATCTTCAAAACATTTTCAAAAAATATAAAATGATAATAAGAAACCCGACATTGAAATATCCTGAGCAAAAAAAATTCTTCAAGTACTCTCGATTACTTCTCTTGGACATTTCAATCAAAAATAAAATATCAATCACAGATAAACACATACGAAAAAAAAAAATACACAAACACATACATTATTCTATCGCGATTCTCAACATTATTCTTCAGGACGTGCAAGTGTGAACATCAGCACAAAACTTTCCAGTAATATTGCAGTTTGGTGGAGAAAATATTCAGAATTTTAAAGAGAAGAAAAACATCGACTTTGGGAAATAAAATATTGAAGAATATTATTATTACTTTTCTTTTATTTTATTTATTTGTTCTTTATTTTCATTCTCAAATAAATTCTTGTTTTTCGTACAATATTATTGCCAGATGACAGCCGATGTTTTATTTATTTATTTATTTATATTATTTTTTTTTTTGTTATATATTCCAATTCGTGTATGGAGACTTTTCAATTTATCTCAATAACAAAAATGAATTATATCGACGATCCGTCTTTTCGCGAATGGGAAACAGGAGGAAAAGATGATATACGAATGAAAAAATGGAGGACACAAACAAAAAAGAAGAAATATATGTTCACAAACTGCCAATCGATTCATCCATTTAGAGAAAAAAAAATAATTAACAAGGAAAAAAAAAATATTTCCGATACAAATAAAATGTTCATTTCTTCCTATCAACGATGAAGGAAAATAAAAAATATACGTAAATATATATACGACTTCAACATAGTTGATGAACTCTAATTTTATTTAACCTCGCGTTTAAATGTGTGTATATACATATATATTTATTTATATATATGTATATAATATTGCGCGAGATAAAGAAAAATAATTTATGTATGAAGCATAATTTATAGAATTTATTTAATTTTTTGCTTGTAGCAAAAATAAAGAAGAAAAATTCACGTTTAGGAAATTAATTAGATTTAGATTAAATTACGTAGGTTTATTTATATAATGTTGCAATGCAATTGTTTATGCTTTGACGTTTTTGTGCGACAAAAATTTTAAATAACCAAACAGAAGGAGAATTTGAGGAATTAATTATTGGGAACTTTTTATATTTAAAATAATTAGTGAAAAATTTATTATTCTCGTTGCATTGATTTTTTTTCTCGTTCGTTTATCAGTATAAAATTTTTGTTTTATTTTCAAGTTCTTTTTATAAACACCAGAAGTCAGTCGGTTCAGTTGAAATGAAATTTAAAAAAATAGGACGACAAATAAATAAATAGAATAAAATGAATTACAGGATTATTTTTTTTATTACTTTCAAACATTTCATTAAATAATATCAATCATTTTTAATTAATTTTTATTATTCTTTCTTGTTTTTTCTTTCGTTTTTCGCATTTATATTCTGAAAGTAATGTTACAATAAAATAAAAATGTAATTTAAAATCAAAAAATTCGTGACATGACGATTGGATTGTGAAAAACAATAAACGACGACCTTTATCTCAATGTTTTCTTCATTGTGATGACGACAGTTGATTTAAATGAATTAATAAAAAAAAAATTATATTTATACAAACCATAAAATGAAAAAAAAAAAAATTTTCAACTATTCCCTTTGCGCTTTTCAATCGTACGTCATGTACAAAAGCTTGACAACACAATTATCCTTCAACAAAAACGACAATTTAATTTGTCACCTTTGATTTATCAAATCCAACTCACGTTATGAGATTTAAAAAACGAAAGAAAGCATTAAAAACTAAAATAGAAGTATACATAAAATAAAAATACAAATCAGTTTATCGATGGCACAGTGAGTTAGTATTCTACATTTCACACCAACGATCAGGGTTCGAATCCACCTGACATCATAAGATCTTTTTCTCTCTGTCAATTTATAAAAATAAATGAAAAGATAAATCTATTCGTTGATATTATTATTAAAGAGTAAAATTATTATTCTCAACGTAGGAATTTCATAAGTAACTTATTGTTTATAATAAATAGTTCAAACGCGAATGAATAGAGATCAGTGTCTAATTATGATATATGATATAAATGAACGTCAGTGGATTGGACACTTCTGAAGCTTATAAATTTCCTCAGACAACGTGAACATTTCATGATGAAATAGAAAGACCGCCCACAACCTTCAACTCGTAGATAATTCATTGCAAAATGTATGGAGGGAATTAATAGACTCTCGTCAGTCGTAATCGATGGTGGTAATTAAGATGACGATCACGAATGCATTGTCAGAGATATTGATTGATGTGTTGAGATTAATTAATTAATGGGAAATAAAAGAGATTATTGTTCATATTGCTACTGTCAAGATTTATTACAATTATTTACAAGTGTTGTTAAGACTTGAGAGATTTTATTTGAACTCAATATTGTGGCAGGTTGGATAAAAAATAAAAAAGATTTACATAATTAGATAATTAATGAAAAATAATTGATGAAAAAAAAAAAACATTTAAATTAAATTAAAAAATTCAATGCAACGATAATAAAATAATTCCTGTCTGTCAAATAATAAAAAATAAATATTTCAAAATTTATTAATTAAAATTGTCGCACAAATATGAATAATTTTTTATTTAATTTTAATTTTTAAATTTAATTTTGCAAACGTCATTAGAGAATGAGTCGAGAATATTTGTCCTGCTGTCTGCTATCTTTCTATTGATCCTTAATAATGCGCTGGGCTTGAAGTTAATTTAACAAATAAACAAATAGATATATAAATTAATTAATAAATAGATATCAATAATATACAAAGAGTTCTCGCCCTCTACTGCGAGTGTCCACAAAATAAAAATATAAATCTGAATATATCAGGCCAAATAGTATTTTTCATTTATTTACATATTTATTTATTTACTTTTTTTTTTGTTGGCCAAGCAATAAAATCGTTTGTGCAACGTAACGTCAGTACGTTTAATAAACAAATTGACGATAAAGTGTTCCGATATTAAATATATGTATTAAATAAAAAACAAATTGTATAATCGTATATAAATATTGTTTATATAATTATTGCGATAAAATATTTATAAATGTGTTTAGGAATTGTTTGCAAATGAGTCTTTAAAATTTATGAAACAATATTGAAAAATACTCGTCAATGATCGACTTTATTTTAATAATTTATCATCATAATTATTCAGTGTTATTGATAATGAAATTATAATTTAATTTAAATTATTTTCATGACAATTATTAATTAAACTTGAGGATATTATTTGTTTATTGATTGTATAATTTAATAATTATTGTTATCGTGATAATAATAATTATTAGGTTTGAATTTAATGAATGAATTAAAGATTTTTATTTTCAGAATATTATGAAAAAAAAAAATATTTATATTTGTTTATATATTTTTTCTATATTTAAGGAATTAGATTTTTTTTATTAATCACATGTTTTTTATTTTATTTTACTTCTATTTTTTATTTTTATCTCTATCAAACTTTGTGATGAATTACACGAAAAAGTTGGAAGATGAAAAAGAAATTTGTGGAGTGCACAAGGAAGTTTATAAATATCTGCCTCAGTCACCACAAATTTATTAATTAAAAACTTTTATATTATAGATATTATATATAATTTGCATAAGTATTCACTCAATATTTATCCATACATAAATATAAATCACCCTTGAATACGAAAAGACTTTAAAGAATATCAAAACAATCTTGATAAATTTCATGCATTATTTTTCATTTATTTGTTTTTTATTATTTAAACTATTTTAAAAAAATAATAAATGTATTATTAAATTTTTATTATCACTCATAAACATTTTTCATCCGATACAATTGTGAATATAATTTATTTATGGATGAATAGAACCAGAGAAAATTTTAAAATATAAAATTAAAAATGTCGATAAAAATTACTGGATAAAATTTATATTTTATTTAAACTATAATATAAAATCTACACAGAATATCATAAAAATTAATGAGCTTTCAACGCAATCGCTATTATTTACAATAATCCTCAGTATACTACTGAAATGAAAAAAAAAAGAAAATAAACAGCATCAAAAAATAATAATAATTCAAAGCAAAATTTCAATGTGAATAATGATCAAAGCAAATTCGTTCATAAATAATTTTTAAACTTCAATATGATTTATACCTCCACTAAACCTCAGTTAAAAAATAAAAATTTCATAAATCGTCTAAAATACGACACGAATTCAAATCCAACTTTATCAATTTTTATACAACACTTAAATAATCGTAGATAATTTTATATATAAATTTTTTTATAATTCTTACTCCAATATTTTCCGACCAATTGCGTCAAAAAAATTACTCAATTACATACAACATAAAATTCCACCATTAAACAAAAACAATTACATTCCTTTTTCAAAATAAACCAAAAAAATTTGCACTTTCTTCAATTCTAAATCCCAAAATTTCTCCTATTTAAACTAAAATTCAAAGTCACGATTTAACAATAAAATTGCTATCATAATTTTCAGATTTTCTATTTTTCGTTATCAAAAAATAATTCTCAACCCCCTGAACCGTTAGAAACCACAAACAATTTTTTTTCTACCCTCAAAAAAAAAATAAAAAAAAATCAAGAAGTTTCAACTAACGTCAGTTACACTCTGAATTTCAAATCATTTCTTCTTTTATATATATCTACACATATATTATTCATCTTTTATACACATATATACACTCAATACCTATGTACTCTGTCTATTTATTATCAGTACATAATGGCTTTTATATACATAAAAGGAAGCACGCGATGAATAAAGCTCTCTCACGTTTATAACCATACCGAGAGAATCATTTCGCATTCTTTGCGAGAATTTTCAAGTCGGTCGAGCATCACACACAGAGACAGAGAGAGAAAAGCTCTCTCGTTATCGGAGAATTAATCGTAGAGCTTTTCGAATCACCACATTATCCTCCCACACAGCTTTATATGTCGTTCGTGATGCGAATGCATTGGCAAATAAAGTGGGAAAATGAGTGAACACTGTTCAAAGAAAAGAAAATGAAAAATATCAAGAAGAAAAAAAATTTTTTTTTTTTTTGTTAGAAATGATTTAACGGATTTATAGTGAAGAGGATTGTATAATTCCTTTTGGGAATTATTCGAGTAAATGTATTTAGTTTGAGAGACGAAATTTTGAGTTAAAATTCGATATGGGATTTTTTATTTATTTTCATTTATTTATAAATACATTTCAAAATTTAATATTTAACTTCAACAAATCGGAAAATTATTACAAGGAAAAATTTATTA
>JAQQBR010001834.1:5869818-5883150 GCA_030347285.1 Microctonus hyperodae
AAAAAAAAAAGATAATAAAATTATTCTTTCTCTGAAATGTAAAGTTCAAATAGAAGTTGGCGCCAATAGTGAATCACAGTCAAACCGGAAACAGAGTTATTTCATATTCACCGGGTTTCATTTATATAAATATCTATATAGATAAATAAATGAAAATCTATGTTTATTAATGTTTATGTATGTTTTTATTTGGTCATTTAATCTCTCGTAAAGTTATGTAATATATTTCTTGTATAGAGTAGTATGTAATATAGTAAAAGCTCTCTTTTTCTACTCCCTTGAGTGAAGTTTCAAGTATTATATTGAAGAATAGTTTCTTTTTATTATTCGGAATATTTTTTCAATAACTGGTTTGTTGATAGTTTTTTTTAATACTAATAAAATTTTTTATGACATGAAGCTTTAAAAAATTAATTAATTTATCAAATGTAGAATCTTTTTTTTATAATTATTATTGTGATAATTGTTAGTTTATTAAAAATTAATTTCGATTTTTTGAGGAAAAATATCGATAGTACTAGTACTTGTTCATAGTAAAAAATTTTGTAAAGTGAGATTTGCATTTTCTTTTTGCCAAACGGAAATTTTATCAAAGTATTTTTATTTGTTTATTTGTTGAAAATTTTTTTATCTCATGAAAAATAAAGAAAAATTATCTCATAAATAAAATTCATAAATTATTTGAATTTTAATAAAAAATTATAAAATATTTTCTGTGATGGAGAAAAAATTATTAACGTCTTTTTGGAATAAAAGAAAAAAGGATACAAAATTCTGTGCAACATTCGAATTCATATTTTTTTTTATTTTTGAATGTGTTTTCTTTTTAAGCTTCTATTCCTGTCGAACTTGTTCATTCACTTAATTATAATTCAGGAATTATATTTGCCTCGTTCTGCATTTTTATTTTTGTTCATAGACATATATGAACGCGACCTCGTAATTATATCGTTTTTTCCAATTCTTAATTTTAATATATTTAACGTGAATGTTTTTATACTTTATATTTATGTGAAGCGGAAAATGAAAGGAAATAAAATATATTAATAATATTTACTGTACAGTACTCACTGAGGATATTATGTCAAGTGAATATTTGGGTTAATTGGGATACAGATTGAAGAGAAATATTACTATTTTTTCTTTGATTTATAATGAATGTATAAAAATGAAAAAATTTTTTTTTTAATTAAAAACAAGCAACCGATAAATTGCAATCGCTTTGACAAATGCATTAAAATTATATTTATTAAAAAAAAAATCTAAAACATTGAGAGCTAGGAATATCTTTTTTTTTTTTTTTTTTTTTTTTATAATTAAAAAAATAGATGAAAATATATTTTAAAATTAATAATTATGTATTATATATATAATTTAATGATTGGGAATTTTTTTTTGGGAATTAATAGCAGCAAAATAAGTAGAAAAAAAAATTGATTTATAAAAAAAAATTTTTTTTTTCTATAATAAAGAAAAAAATAGATAAAAATATATTTCAAAAATAATAATTGTGTATTAAATATATAATGTAACAATTGGGAATTATATTCTGGGAATTAATAGCTAGTAAAATAGACAGAAATAAAAATAAAAAATGAATTTAAAAAAAAAATAGATAAAGTATATACATATATTTTGTGCTTTTAACTCTTTATGGCTTTTCCAAAGCCACAAGCGAGCACTTATGCTTACCACAATTCCCAAGATCCAATCGTATTTCATAGAGAAAGAGAGAGAGAGAAAGGAAAAAAATAGGTAGAAGAATGCGGGAATGAGAGAAAGCTCAGGTGAGAAATCGTTGATGCAGGTGCAACACTTAATCTTCGTATGCTGTTTAAGTTTCAAATGAGAAAGGAAAATTGAGGAGAAGAAGAATGTGCCAGAGAGAGAATAGTGAGGGTGTAAAGAGTATATGTGTATAGGGTGTAGAGAATTTTGACAAGTATGGTGCAAGTTGTTACACTGAAAGATTGCTTTCTCGGTATATATCCAAACATTAATATACGTAAATAAATTTTCGACAGGTTTTGTGCTTCATTTTCGTGGCTTCATTAACTTGACGTGATAAATGGAAAAGTGTCAAGTGCGATATGAACATTTAATGAAGGTTCATTTGAACGATAACGCAATGATATTTGGTGTAGTTAAGTAGATTTATTTTGATTGATATTTATTGAAATGAATACTTTTAATGTATAATTTAATTATTGCGAATTATAATAGCAGGAAAATAAGTAGGAATTAAAATAAAATGATGAGATACATTTTTGTTTTATATGTAATTAAGAAAATAGATGATAATATATTTTTAATTTTTTTTAGCTATTTTTTAAATTTATTTTCGGTATGATGAAATGAATTTGAGTAAAGGGAGATTGTGGAAAATTTTTTAATATAAGTAGTAATGTGAGGAAATATTAATTTTTATTTTTAGTTGAAATAAAAAATTTTTATTTTATTAATGACAAAGTTCTTATTGAAAGATTTTTTTTTTTGTTTTATCTATTTGACAATTTAGTTACTGGTTCATTGAATAAACTATGGTTGAATTCCAGAACAAATAGTGAAACTAAAAACATTAATGAACCAAGTTAACTTGCATGAAAGTTTCATTGATTTTATCAGCATAAAAATTTTATAAAAAGTAGTATTAGACAGAGTGTAATTTTTTTTTTTTTTTTCCGGTGGTTTGAAAGAATTTTATAACTTTATAGTTGGGAAATTTTGTGTAAAAGTCGACTCAATATTTGAGTTGATTGTTTTTAATGTAAATTTTGGATTGTATTTTAATATAAGTATTTTTTTTTTTCTTTTTTTTTGAAGTATAGAAATTATTTGTTTATTAAAAAAATAATAAATTTGATGATAATATAAAATAAAATAATTCAAAATTTCGTAGAGAAAATTAAACAGAAAATTTTTGTCTATGAAACTACAGACTATTTTCACTTTAATTAATAAATAAATATTTCAACATATTTATTAACGTCATTTTCATGTTGAATTTGTAAAAAAAAAAAAATTTTTTTAACAATTTTTTATATAAACTTTTAGTAAAAAATATTTTATTATAAACAGTTTATCTATTAAAACTAATAAATCAACCTAAAAATACATAATTCATAAATAAAATTTCATCATCTCATACAAAATAATTTGTAATGAAAATTTATACCGTTTTACAATTTCCATCACCATGATCGCAAAATATTTATATTTACGTTCTATACAGAGATGAAAATTCTCGTGAATTTTCCTCTTCTCATTTTTCTTTTATTTTTTTTCTTTCTCCCCTCCCGTATCCAAAGAGGTACGAATGCCAGTGCATAGCATATGATTTTCAACATCATCTCTGGAAAATATCTCGACCCAACGAAATTTCACAGAGGCTTTCACAATTTTACCAAGCGAGAATTCTCACACTCACACACCACTATCCACTCTAATTTCCTACATTTTATTTCACAAACATACATATATACGCACATATAAATAAATACACACCGTATTCAAATACAAATGCATATATTAGTAGGTAAAATGTCGCTTTAAATTAGGGTCGACGATTCGCGGTTGTATGACTGCAGCATCTGTTGTTATACAGAATATATATGTACGAAATGAAATTGCGGAAAACTATGTGAAGTGATGAAATAATAAGAGGAATAATAGGCGAATATGAAAGAGAGTATAGATAGGAGAAATTTTCTGAAGATGAAACATAAACCAATTTATTTATTTAAATAAAGGCAATTCATAATCGCTTTTGTAGTTTCACAGTGGTAGTTGGAATATTTGATGGTAAGAACCGTGAAGAGATAAAATAAATGGAAAGTTGCGGTGAGAAATAGTCAAGGGGGATGTTATATTTAATGAAGATTTATACTGAAGTTTACTTTCATTGTCGACCATTTGGCAGAGATGCCCATTGCTGTTATATTATATTTAATGTGCAGTCAAACAAGGCGTCACTTTCTGAAATTGTTCTTGGGAGTTATTATCATTTTTTGTTAACTGTTTTCGAAATTTTGTGACAATATTCAAGTGTGAGCATTGATGTTGAGGCAGTTTATGTGCTAGTTTTATCAAAAATTTTTAATAATGTTATTACAGTTGTAAAACAAATTTTAATTTAATAAGAAATTAGTTATACTTACTATTTATTTTTATTAATTTGTAAAAAATGTTTTTAAAATTTTTTTTACTATTGATTATTGCTATTGTAAATATTATATTGGAATTTTTTGATATTTATGAGGTTTTATGAATTATTCACGTCAGTTGATAAAAAAATAAATCAATGCAATAAAAGAAAAAAATTTACTAAAATTTATTTTTATTCTTCACTGTTTTGCTGTTTTATAAAATGTAGATAATGCACGTAATATTTTTGTAAAATATAATATATATATAAGCATATATATATTTTTACTGGGAAATAGAGATGTGGAGTTTAAAAACATTGAGGAAAAGAAAAAATAAAAAATAATAATAAAAGTTGCTTGGGTGGCAATGGGAAAAAAGTTTTACTTTCAAAATGTGAAGTCAGAAAAGCTCACAGTTAATATCGTCCATTTGACTCTCACGTGCTTATTCTTTTTCTTTTTCCATTGTTTCTTTGTCTATCACTATACTGTAGTTCTGTTTATTATTTACTTCTTTTCTTTTTTTTTTTCGTTTTTCTTTTAATTTCATTTGCTCTTTTATTTTCTGTATTTTTTTAATTTTTTTGTATTATAGCAAGTATTGTCCCACACTTGTTTGTTACTTTTACCATGAAGACATACTTTTGTTTTATGTTTGTTCTGTAATTCATCTCAGGTGCACGAATGTTGCATTTGTGGTCAATGTTTTCATACATTGTATATAAAATTTTAAGGTTTTTTTTTTTGTTTTAATTAACTAACTCTGAATTTTTCTTTATCATTTATTTTATTTTTGAACTTAAATATTGTATAAAAATTTTCATTTCGTACAAAGAAAAATAAAATTCGTTTTAAATAAATATTAATTGGTTGAAATAAATATTTAATTCAATACAATAAATTTAATTTCTTTAAATAATTATTTTTTCTCCCTCTACAAATAATAAATATATGTATATTTTCTTGGTCAAGCAAATAATTCACTTTTGTCCTGACTGTCATTTTGTTAATTTATTTTTGAATATGCATGGTTTATTTTCATGTAATACATGTGTGTATTTATTGATATGAAATGAAGGACAGTATGACAAACATACTGTAAGACTATTTAATGAAAATACTGTTCAACTTTGTGGAACAGTGTTATAGATGTTTATTGGTGCTGTAGACGAGATCATCTAGTAGTGCGTTTGATATCAAACATGAAATTGTTTAAACACGCTGTTTGATTTGGTGGTGGGTATGAGAAGAGTTTGAGGGAGATGAAGGCGATGGAGAATAGGAGGAAATGTTACAGTTTGGATGGTATGCGAGAGTGTATGTGGATTGCATGTAGTAAAATGTTGATGGTCAGTATAGTGTAAATTTAGGTCATACGACTGGTTACTTCGTGTTCAATGTGACGTTTAATTAGCTTCACAGCCTTTGAATGTTACTGTATAGGATATGTATAAAGTTAAAAATTTTTTTTTTTTATTTTGGAAAAGTTTATTTGGAATTTGTGTTAATTGTTTTAGATATTTATGATTTATGATAGAATTAATGATATTTTATGGTGAATTTTATACAAAATTTTTTGGTTCGTGTGTAGTTATGGGTTTTCAATTGGTATGTGATTTCTTGATATTCGTTTTGGATTTTTATATAATATTTATTGGCTTATGATTGATATGGGGAAATAAAAAAAAATGGAATTTTTATTTATTTATCATTTTTTTTTGGTGAAATGTTGATAGTTTAAGTGATTTGAATCATTAAACAGAAAGTGAGATCCATTTGAAAATTTTTTGGGCGTGAAAAATCTTAATTTTTCAACAACTCCTCAATAAAAATATTTAAATATTGAATTCTCATGCATGGACTCACTTCCGGATATACGTTTTAGAGTATGTCTACTATAAAATAAAATATAAAACCGTTTCAGAAGTGAGATAAAACAAAAAAATACCGCGGGAATAAATAAAAAAATTTAATGTGTTTCTATGGTGATATGAAAATTATTTTATTGTCACTTTTTCATATATCAAATATTTATTTGTCATTTTATTATTTTTTTTTTTTCCATTTCTACGAATGAATAAATAAATAATTATTTCCATTACATTTATCATTGTATTAAAATAGATTTGAAACATTTTTTATATTTAAAATAATTCTAGGGAATATTTTTTTTTGCATTTTATTTTTATTTTTTCATTATTTCTCCATTATTTCCTCACTTTCAAGAATAAATTACGCAGTAGGCTGTGATAATTTGCCCGGAAGACTGTGAGAATATTCCGGTTATCACTTAAAAGCGCTCAAAGAATGATAAAAGAAAATAAATATGCTTGGTCAAACATTAATCTTCATTTATCTCTAAAATTTTTGTTTCATTTTACTTTTCATTATTCATTTCGTTCATTTTCATTTTTGCCTACTCGTCGCCAGCATCGTGTATTTAAATTGTGACCTCTCATCTGGAAAATGGAAAAATCGACATTTATTTTCACTAAACTTTAATTTTTTCCATCCATATATTTAATATCCGAAGTTTAAAAATTTCCAACGTGACAATAGTTATATGAAAATCAAAATTTACGATGTAAAAAGAAAAAGTTGACTTTACTTTTATGTTTGACGTTGTCAATATTTGATAAAACCAGTTTAAAATCCGTATATGTATTTATTTCAAATATTTCAAATGAATAAACTGTCATGGTCAACTGTTTCATGTTGAAGAAATATGATAATATACAGGATGTGATGGAATATATTATTTTTACTTGATGGATAGACATTTGTGATTATTCTGATGCAATAATTTATTTTACTACTTGAAATCGACCGTAAAGTTTCAATCCTCGAATTGGGAATCGACTAATTTTCATTTGAAATCATCGCAGAAAAAAAAACCCTAATAAAAAAGTAGATAAACTCCACTTTAATCGTAACTTGAAAAAAATTTAAATAATCTTAAATAACAATGTCAATGACACAGATTTACATTCTCATGAAGATTAACATTATTTTTATTCATCAAGTGACATGTCATAATCAGCCAAAATCTTATTCCAAAAATTCCTGTAGCTCTTACACTCGTAAAAATTTCCCTATCTCAGTAATTCTTTTTTCTCCATTCCTGTTTCATATTATCCTCCACTTCTACCTTCTCTCCATTTTCCCTACTTTCCTGTTATCATCTTGTTGAATACTCCAAGACACCTTGCAAATAACAACGTTGAGAAAAAAAAAATAGTAAGAAAAAAATAAAGGTTGAAAGAAAAGAAACAAGTTGAGAAGAGAAAAAAAAAATCATATAAAAAGCTTTTTATAATTAGGCCTGGAGGCAACTTGCGCGTTGCTCGTCTAATTACCTCTCCAACAATTCCAGTTGACTGAGTAAGTGCTTTCTATACAACTTGAGCTCATACATATATAAAATTACTTTTATCCAGTTATACATGACAAAATGACGACGCAAATTGTACATTAACGGATCATATACCAATTTTTTTTCCATTAACCGCTTTATATTAAACCTTATATACAAGGACAGTTTTGTAGTCAAAAGATCTTGAAGATACATAAGACATTGAACGTTGACGAGATTTTAAAATCACCCTAGTATTATCCATCAACAGTAAGCACCACCGAACATATATATTTAATAGCCATAGCGAAGATTGCAATTCCTTCTTCGATACTACGTGTATATTCATGTATAAGGACATCAATGGGGTCTCCAACAGCTGGTGTAGAATTACTTTCGTATCGCTTTCATATCTTGATACACCATCCAGAGTTCTTGCTTGTATCCAGGTCTTTTCCTTCTAGTTCCGTAACATTTGTGAGAGATATGATGAACGCAGACGATAAGATAAATATTGAAGTGAGCTTTCAGATAGTTGGTAACATCAGCTATACATAATGTATTCTTGATATTTAGTCTCTTGAGTTTTGATGATGATGTAAAGTCGCTTCC
Organism: Microctonus hyperodae; assembly: GCA_030347285.1. Lineage (NCBI taxonomy): Eukaryota > Metazoa > Arthropoda > Insecta > Hymenoptera > Braconidae > Microctonus > Microctonus hyperodae. The sequence continues at coordinate 5,877,928 of JAQQBR010001834.1, forward strand.
TTAGCTTCTGTGTTCAATTCAGGCTCGCAACTTGAATTGCCTGGATATGATGGATGACAAAGTTGAATGTTCATATTAGGAACAGTTTGATTTCTTTATGAAGTATCTGTTTCCTTAATGTTTGATGTGGGTTTTCGTAGATTTTTGATGAATAGGGGAATGACGAATGGGAAGTGGTTTGAAATTATTGGTTATAATTTTGAAGATCGGGGGAGGAAGAAAATTAAATTGAGGGTGAATTAGGTGAAGATGCGATTTTTATTTAGAATTGATTTCAGTTTAATTGGAGATATTTGGTGGATTTAAGAATATACGTTCGTAGTTATAATAATACAAAATCAAATTTAACTTCGTTCAATTGTTGATGTAACGCTTTACTTTGTTGTTGTATTTTTGTACTGACATTGCCTTCGTATATTATCGATTCAATTCCCATGACAATCAATGATTCATTTCAAAGTTTATCTATATGTATACGGACAACAGTTTGTTGTAGGATTTTGGTATTGGTGAATAAGACAATTCCTCGTGTACATTGTTAGCCAAAGGCTTTGATGGAGTTTCATTAGTTGGAGAGCAAGTTTGAGAGAGAGAGAGAGAGAGGGAGAGAGAGAAATATTAAGGAAGAAAAGGGAGAATTACGTGGGGATAAAGAGAATAGGTTGCTTCAATACTTCTCAAGGAGACGTTGTATGTGGATAGGGACATGAGAAAAGCGATGGAACTTTTGTGTTCATGTGTGTGTGTGTGTGTGTGTGTGTGAAGGGGAAATGCTTGGGTGATATTGTCACGCGGTTAGACAAAGAATCGATATTTCATGAAAGACCTGTGTGCGCGATAGTTTGAGTATTTATCCATGAACAGGTAAGCACTTGTGATTGTGTAGGTACTGAGGTTTAAAAGCACATGAGATAGTACAGTATGGATGAAGTGAGTTGTTGATATTACTGAGTTATAGTTTGTTGAAAGGACAGTTTTATTATTTGTTTAATCTGTGGATTTGGAGGGTTGAAGAAGAAGAAGAAGATGATGATGATGATGGTGCAGAGGGTTATTTGGGTTTAATTATATTTGGATAGTGGAAAAATTTATATGAATTCCTGAGTCGAAATTTTGTTTCTGCTTTGGATCTACGTGTAGCTTGTTTTTTAGGAACTGAAGGTATTATTAAGGACGAGCTATTTAATTTTAGTACTTTTTAAGAGTTTAAAGGTGACAGATTATTTCATTTTTTCATTTTTAGGTATGAAAAAGATATAATGAATTAAAAACTAAGGAAAACTAAGGAATTATTAAGGTTCAAATTGATATGAATGATAAAATAAATACATTTGAAATAGATTAAGGAGCATAAAAGTTTAATGTAGGAACTAAATTTTGACTCGGGAAAGTCTAGGTAAAATTTTTGTTTGTTGGTTTTGTAAATGTGATATTCAATAACTATTTTTATTGTCATGCTAATGGAAAAATTATGAGCTTGCATCAGATATAAGTAGCAAAATTTATATGAATATGAAATGACACGAAAATGCATTTTGGAATAATCTTCTTGATGTTGTTGTATATCAGATTCAAGTGATAAGCTTAAGGTAATGGTGAAATTTCACCTCTTGCTCCTTCTCCATTTCTCTAAATATACATATATGAGGAATATTGTGTGGTAGATGACGTTGCTGATGCCCACAGTAACATGTTCACATGCTCACATGAAGTAGAATGTATATCAGTAATGAGGGAGACATTAGGGTATCAACTTGAATGTACTTAGTGATAATACGATGATGAAGTCAGTTGGAGTATCGTATAACTCGTGAGCTATTTCACGTGTATATGTTGATCGTGGAAAAGTTATATACAGTATCGCTAAGTTTTCTATGCAGCTTGGATGGGTGAATAAGTTATGAAGATCTTGAAGAAGATCCTCATTATGTATGTATTTATAAAGTTGGACAAATTCTGATACGGTATGTTAAATAATAGAAGTAAATTTGGTTGAAGTTCATCATTAATTTTCTGACGGTTTTAAAATTTTAAACAGATGTTTAATATCGTTGGAGAAGATGGAAAAAAAAAATAATTTTTTTAATTGATTAATAATTACATTTTTTGTTTATTGAAGTTTTATTATTCGTTTCATCAATAAAATATTTGCATATGTTAAAACTGTTAAATGCAAACCAACATGTCTGGTAAAGGACATGGGTATTGATGAAGTTAATTTGAACCCAAATCACGTTTATACTAGAACCATCACATATTACCATTATCCATACAATATGTGATGATCTCCATCGTCCTTAGCTCACCACAATAGTTAAACCACTTCATCTCAATCATGTGTTTTCAATAATCCTCGGTTTTCCTGATGATAATGATCCAGCTAGAGAATTCATTGAATCTCCATGATCAATCGCAAACTATGTGCTTTCTAAATATTCAATTAATATTAAAATATTCATCAAAATACAATTTTCAAAATTATAATATCACAATCGACAGCTGTCAAATTATTAAAAATTTTTAGTACACTATTTCCTTATCTAGATAACGAAAATTAAGAACCCTCGTGAATTAAAACCGTTTATTAGAAAAAATGAACACAAAGTTCTTTGAAGAATTGTTAAGAATTCTTATTATATTATATTTTTTTATTTAATATTACATAATTATCTGAATAATCAACTAATTTTGTATAGTTTTAATAATCTATAATAATTTTTTGTGTGTAGATGCAATTTTTATAAGTTTACAAAAGTCACAGCGATAAATATATAGTGAGATAAAAAAAATAAAATTCAGACGATTCCAATATGATATTTTTTTTATTTTCTCAGTAATAGTAAATAAAAATTTGGAATCATCTGAAATAATTTATTGACGCAGTAGTGATAATCAGCTGATGTGCTTTGTAACCATGGTCATTGTATTGTGAACAACGGCCGCCATAGTTTGATCCACCTGATTAACTAGAATTGTATTTGCCATTCTACGACGTCTAATGCACATGGATATACATATGTATATATATTATACGTATATATATATATATTTACGTATATACCGTCACCAATATGAAAATTAGCATATTATTAGCATTGACTAGACCCGTATATTTTCTGCATTTGATCATTTTACTAATTTGAATAAATTCAATACTCTTTGGATTTTATACAGCCAATTGAAAATTCTCTCAATGATGAAAAATTCATTGTGGAATAAATTAAACTTTAGAATATTGATAAATTTTTTTTTTTTATCTACACTTTTGGATTAATTATATTTGGATGAATATGAATGATTATAAAAAAAAAAAAGAAAACATTATTTTTTTTTTTTTTAATGAATTTTAATTTTTCCAAAAAAATTTTTTTTTTCATTCTTTAAAGTATTTTAAATAATTATTGATATAAAAAATGGTTTTATTATCATCGTGGAATTTTAATTCGTGAATTTTGTATAAAATTTCAGTGAAAATATATATGTTAAAATTTTTCAAACAATAATTTTATGTTACTTAAAATGATTTTTCTGTTCCAACATAAATTCTTGTGTTAAAATTTGACAAGTAATGATTGTGATAAAAATTTAAATAAAAATTTACCATGAATTTTTCACTGTGTACAAATATATATGATTAAAAATTTAATATAAAACAATATATTTAGAAAAATGTACACATATTTTTCTTAACTAATACTGGAAAACTCATTGGACGATAAATCAAGTGGAGTTTTCAACATAACCGCATACAAAAGCGTTGATGGTTGGCAGCTGTTTATCCAACATATCCAGAGCCACACTTCAACTCTCTTCACTTCTTCCCTTTCATCCACCCTCTAACTTCATCCACCCCTATACCGACAAACATTTTCCTTTGTTCCTCTTACCAAGTTGAACAAAATCAATGCTCATGGGGATAGGCAACGTCACAAGAGAGCAAGCAAACGAAACGAAGAGAAGTGAGAGTGCAAATTGTCGAGGCAACATTTATATAGAACAGTATATGAATGAATATACGTGTTTGTGGGCGTATATATGCACATGTTCGTGTTTACGTAACGGCTAAAGGTCATATATATAAGAGGAAACTGAAGGGAGAAGTGAGAGAAAGAGAAAGAAGCCAAAGTATTGAATGAAATGGGGTGATATAAGTGTATAGACAATCGGAACGTTATGATGCAGGTTAGAACTTGTACAGATCATTAATATTATGTATTTATATACATAAAATTAATAAAATTACCATGGAAATAATGAGAGATGATTAAAATAATACGAAATAAATGAAAATAAATGAAAATAATAGAAATATTGAAAAAAAAATTCATCGTTTTTTTGTATTAAAAAAAAATTTATAATATTATAAATATCTTGAAATAATTATTTATTGTGCAGTATAAATATTAATATCATTTTTGTTACAATCTTTACTTTCTTTTTATAAATAAACAAATGAATTATTAACCAAATCATATTGATAAAAAAATTTACAGATATCAAAATAAATAATAGCAATTTCGAATATAATAAATATTAAACAATTAAAAAATTATCTTGGGGTTAAGATAATAAATTTGATTGCTTTATTTAATTATTTATTTTACTGAATATATTGTTGTTATTATATAGTAATAAAATTTTTTATTTCAATTTTAATGGCGAGTAATTTCATAAAAAAATTATATAAAATTGTAACACTTTTATTTTCATGTTCGTTGACTTTTATTTTATTTTTTATTTATTTTTTTTTTCTATGTGTATATTTATTTATTTTTATTTTTTTGTTTTCTTTTCATTTTATCTCGTCTGGGCGAAAATATAGTGTAGCTCAACTCTCTTGGCTCCTCTCGACGTTTCTTCGTAGTGTAGTCAACGTCAACGTCACCGCCATCGTCGTCGTCGTCGTCGTCGTGGACTCGTTCTTGAGAAATATCGCTGTAACTCCCCAGGGGGTTAATTACTCTCTTGCAAGGAGCCCTCGTCGCGTAATTACGTCCATGCTTCCTTCACTACCACTCGCAACCTCTCAATGCTGATACACTAGAGCTTGCATCATATATCCCGATGTAAAATTCATTTTAGCGCATCGTTTAAATAAAAGTGTAGAATAAATGAGTTACTAAATAAACAAACTAAAAGATTTAAAACAAAAAAATAAACACAAACATGAAATTATTTTTGTTTTATTTTCTTTGAAGAAAATATTTTCATGTCGTTTTTTTT
>JAQQBR010001834.1:6168699-6180092 GCA_030347285.1 Microctonus hyperodae
AAAATAAAAACATTAAATTTGTTCAAACAGAAAATTTCCAACTGGAAATTAATTAAAGTTATTTTTAGATAAATTTATATAATAAATAATTAATAAACAAATAAAATATTTTTTCAATAAAGCACAATTATCAAGTTGAGTTTGTTTAAAAAAAAAAAATTAAAAAAGACTTATAGAAATAATTCAGAACAATTTTAATTAATTGTCATTTATTTTTCCTCGAGGATTTACTTTCTTTTAGCGACAATAAATAAATAATCAAAGTATATACATATTTTTTTTATGTATTATACATGTGTGTATGTCTCTATATGTATATGTGTTTATAATGGAATGAGTGGAAATGTTGAAGAGAGGAAAAAGATGTTCGCCACCCAGCCAGGTGCGCTCGTGGATTTACAGAACGTTACAGCATTCAGGAATCCCTCGTTTGCTCATTGTAACCCACCGCGCGAACAATGGAACCAAAGGTGTATATTTATACTCGTGTGTGTGTATATATGTATTACATATATGTGTAATACTTGGGTATATAAATGTATGGGTGTGTATAGGTTTCTTATTTTCTTTATCCATCGACTGAAGATGTGAAAGAAAAAAAGAAGAGATAGAAAGTGAAAAGGTAAAAATATATTCATGTACATTTACTTTTATGTATATGTGTGTTTAGGTTTCTATGTATTTGGGTACATAGGTGTATGTATCGGTATGTACATGGGAGTTCTCCAGAGAACGCTAAAAATTTTATCGGTTACTCACGAATGAGGCTCCAAAAGATAACGATCTTTCGATCTTGTCGCTCTTCTCTTTGTATTAATATTTTTTTTTTTTGTTGATTGATTTTTATTTATTTATTTATTTATTTATTTATTCATTTTGATGTATTGTAGGATTTTATATATTATTTAATCTCGTGATAATTGATGGATTGTGATATTGATTATTTTCCTTAAAAATTAAACAAAATTTATTTTTGATAAAAATCGGAAAAAAAATTTTTTCTTTCAATTTCTCTAAATTTATATGAAAAATTAATTTCACTAATTTGATATAATTTTTTATTTCTTCTTTACTATGTAAATTTCGATGATGACATTAATTTAAATTAAACAAAATTTATTTTCGAAAAAAAATGAAATAAAAAAATTTTTTTTCTTGTATTTAAAAAAAAACCATAATTAATTTCATTATTCCAAAAAATATTCTACATTCATTCACAATGAAAATAATTATTAATTACAATAATAATAGCAATAAAAATTAAACAAAAATTATTTATAAAAAAATCTCCAATTTTTTTACATATCAAAAAAAAGTATAATTAATTTCATAAACTTCTCCTCATCACCCATTATCTTAAATAATCACTCACCCCCATTTACTCCACCCTCAAAAAAAAAAATCATTCATTCCAAATAACTTAATAGCAATCTAAACAACAAAAACAATTCATAAATCCATCCATACATAAACGAAGCGTTGAGTGAATCAGAATATAACTTGCAATTTATCCATGAAAGAAAAATTTGACATGAGATCACGTGAGGTTAATGTTTCATCCATCGCGCAAACTCGACGTGCGAGACTAAACTCCCATACACACACATACACCAAACATCCATACATAAACCTACAAATAACCATACCCACATAAATACAATAACTACACATACACCATCCACACAAAGCGAAACAAAACAGGAGTGTGCGCGTCGGAGCATGCGGTCCTCACGTTTAACCATGTAGAATCCGTCGTCAAGATCTGCAGCATCCCCTCCCAAAACCCAGCTCTTATAATCTCTCACAAACGCAGTAGTTGTTATACAAAACAAAAAAAAAAATAAAAGCAGTGGGTGCGCGTCGCATTTTGTGAAAGTGTGAGTTAAATAAAGCGAAAGAATAAAAGATATAAAAATATATCCAAACTCCAAGAGATAAAGATAAAAACTAAAGAGTAAAAGAGCAAGATATATTATAACCAAACGTAAAACACCGATGCCTATATATACATATATACATTTATATACATATATACATACATCGTTGGTCGGCGAACGCGTAATGTGAATAACAGAGACAGGTTTAAACGTGTCTTGCTTACGCGCGAGCCAATCCCGGGTATTTGCGCTTCCTTCCTACCGCGGATGGCGACCACCTCTTTGCAGGGGCGTAACCACCAACGTCTCGCCTACTATATACCATCCCTCTCTTGTATATATGTACTATATATATATCCTATCGTTTATCCTTGAGCGTGTGTCCATGTGAGATATATTTATATATTTATATATTGCTCCATTCGTCGTTTATTTTTACTCCTTTTTATTTTTTGGTTTCTATTTTTCGTTTGCAATAACACTCTTTGCGTCGTTTTGACGACGATGATGGCAATGCCATCTCAAGTTGTATCTCCTGGTGTGTAATTTTATCGTTCGCCAAAATTTTATCACCCATTCTTTGCGCAACAGCACAAATGCAAATTACTTATACTCATTCTTTTGTATTTTATTTTATTTTATTTATTTTTTTGAACGTATGGATATGTGTATGTATTATGTGAGTTTATATATATTGGATGTATGTATAGGTATGTATTTAATGTATGTATATACGTGTGTTTATGTATAAATGTGCGCGAATGAAATGGACAATAAATCAGGATTGTATTTATGTTCGTGGACCGTTGACGTCTTGGCGTTTGCCATACGTTTCAGTGACTGCATGAGTAATATATATGTATGTATGTATGTTTATATGTATATGGATATGTATATATGTGATAGTGTGTTTGTATATAGAAGAAAATTCATAATGCGTGGACCGCAAAAGTCAAATGGAAATTAATATAAAAAGAAAATGAGGAGAAATATATTTCTAGGCATTTAGTGGTATTGCAATTTATTTTGTTGGTGGTAAATGTATTTTTTTTTTTATTTGTTTATTAATTCGATTGTTTAGTTAGGATGCATGTGGAGTATTTGAATATTTGATTCAGTAGTTTTTTATATTTTTAAATCGTTTTATAAAGAAGAGTTTAGTAAAATTAAATTGTCAATTGATCGTTTAAAGTTTTGTTTTTTTTTTTGTTGTGGATGTTTCAAAGGGAATATTTTTTTTATGTGGGGTTGTTTATTAGAACTTTTCACAGTATAATTCTTTGGATTAATGATAGGATGGTATGTTGAAATTACATGGGAAGATATAGGAATAATAACTGTGGTATTATGTATTTATGTTTTATGAATTTTTAATTTTTGTAGAAGTTATTTATTTGAACTGTGATATTATTCTTTTTAATTTTCTGCTTTTATTCATTTTTTCTTTGTTTAAATATATCAATAAACTAAATCATTTAGTAATATATAATTTTGTTAATTAATTAATATATTGTTATTTAAATGGTAAAAATAATTATAGTATTTGAAACAAGTTCAAACCTGCAAAAATCGCCAGTTTAAATATAATTTTTTATTTAACAAAAAAAATTCTCTTCCTATCAGCGATTCAATATCAATAATAAATAACTCTTTATAAACATAAAACAATAATTAACCTAATAAAAAACATTACTTTAAATTATTAAAATGATTTAAAAATATTTCTTCATTTATATAAACTTATATTTATTTTTTGTAATAAATCTATGAAATACTTTGTTGATTTACGATTATTATGTGCGTTCAGTGAAACGAATGGTTGTCTTGGAGATACGTAAAAGGGTGATGTGTATTGAGTGAATGAGTAAGTGGAAAAGAGAAAGAGGAACGCGCGAGTATTCTGAAGAGGGTGACGCTGGCAGATTTACGGTCGACTCGCCACGCAGACGACGAGATGCGCGGATTCCCTGGCATCCACTGATATTATTAGCGATCTCGTTTTCTTTTTGATCTGCGGGTGCACGCTCGCGCCCGCGCGGGTGTCCCTTTAGTATATATATGTACATATATAGTGAAGGAATACATATGTATATAGAAGAGAGTTGATCGTCGTATCTCAAACCGTCGCATCAAGAGGAGCTTCTTGAGAGGGAAGAACGATCGAGGGCGCGTTCAATCTTATTTTTTTTTCTCTTTTGCACTTTTTTTTATCATGGAATGCGCATAATGTTGGATATAGAAACGCGCGAAGCGGCAACAGGGGAACAGAATATCCATTGATTCAACATTTCGTTCTTTATATAAACCTCGATCGGTTGAATTATTTTTTTTTGTGTTCTCTCAAGTCCCAAATGATTGATTAAAATTTTTTTACTTCACTGGGGGTTTTTTTTTTTTGGTTTTTACTCCATATTGAATAACAAATGATTGGGATGTATATAATATAGAGTTTATTATTTCTATATCGAATGTAGAAATTCAGGGGAATGAATATGATAAAATGTTTTGTGGTTTTCGGAGATTGAAATATTGTAAATTATACAATAATAAATTACGATTAAATAATCAGTAGATTGTATTGGATTATTGATAATTTATAATATTCCCTGTGCATTATATATTGTCTACATATTAAAAAATAATTAAATCGAAATTTATTCACAGAAATTTAATATAAAAATCATATCAAAAAATATATCGAAATATTCATTTAATATAATTATAAATTAAAAATATCTGCAGTTAATTCATAAATAAAAAATCGTATGTTTAAATTAATCCACAGGAAATTTCAACCCTAATCGAACATAAAATTAACGCGACAAAAAACAATTTAAAAAATTACTAAAGTTTAACATTATTAATTTATCAATTAATCCCAGAAAAAATCTTCTATTCCAATCAACATAAAACAAAATTAATTATCCCACACAAAATAATTTTCCAACATAAACTCGTGTTAAAATTCGACACAAAACTATCTTAAAAAAAAATTCCAACACAATTTTCTACAGTACAAAAAAACATATATATATTTGATGTCTACGAGCCATAAAACATTCTCGCGGACGTGTCTTTCCCTCTATATACACATATCCCTCTCTCAAGCGTGCGCACAAATGCTCATGTATACTCCTGCAAGCCTCCATATATACATACACATATACATAAGTAGAAAACTTATATCCCATGTCTGTCCTACAGTTGGGCATTACCCAGATTACAGGCGAGAGCTCCGAGTAGATACGTAATAAACCCTTTCCTCCTATTTATTCCACCTCCTCGTCGTCGCCCTCATTCGTTTCTTCTCCTCCTTCTTCATCTGTTATATACACACACACATACGTCTATATACAAACCATACATGATATCTTTCTCTCCCTCATTCAATTTCTTCGCGTTTTATCCCTTTCACCCTATGTATATTCCTGAATCTACTGTGGCTATTAAAATCGTGCGAGATAATCGAGCTCGTAATACGCCGCAAACCCGCCAACCACCGCAATTTACTCGCCCTCTTTCGTTTATTTTCCATACTTATATACACACGTACATATCTATATACTCAACCATCCATATACATGTATCTATTTATGCACAAATCTATAGATATATCCGTTTCCTTTTAAGTTTTATATCCATTAAATATATTCATAATACACTCGTATATTTTATTCTGTTTGTTTATTATTTATATAAATGACAATTATTTTTTTTTTATTATATAATAAGCAAAAGAATGATTATATCATATATCATAAAAAAAAAAAATAATTTAAAGCAATTTATTGTATTGAATTTAAATATTTGTAAAGAATGTTATTCATTTTTGTTATTCAATTTTAATAATTTTTTTTATTTCTGTTAATTTATCATCAAATAAATTATTTTATTATTTATTTACCCCTCACATCCCCTCTTCTAATCATATCAAACCATGAATATATATGTATATTTTTTTTTCTATGTAATTTAACAATAATTATATATCAATAAATTCATTGATAATTTTCTGTAGATTTAAATCTTCATTTGAGTTGATAAAATTGATTCTATACGACAAGTTTATATCAACCCTACATAACTACACACCCCTAGATACTTTTTTACATAGATATGTAAACATACTTTATACATAAACGAGGTATAGACTACCAACTATAGCCTTGCATTGGTGCACGACCACAATATAACGAGACTACTCAACCGCAGGTAGAGCACCAATTTTTCTTGGTGAAACCGCGCGCATCAGTGGCATATAACAATTTTTCCAAGCCTCAACTATACATATCCCACACAACTAATGCTCATGTATATACTATATAAGTATATTAAGGTATATGCATGCAATAATGTATGAAAAAGAAGCTGAGATATGAGAAACGACCAAGGAATAAAGCGCATGGCGAAGTGGCCGAAACGAAAAAATATTCTAAATAAATAAATAAATATATATGTATGTATAATGTATATACTCATATGTGTGTATACATATGTAGAGATATATAAAGGAGATAATGGGGAAAAAAGAGTGGTAGTATAACGAAGAAGATGCAAGAAGAATAAAAATATTTTCAACGTAAAATATTTTCAACGAAATATTGCCACATGAGAAAACGTGTATGAACAGGTTTCTACACGTTTCTACGCGTTTCTTGTTAATAAGCTCAGCGCAAGCTTTTACCCGTTAGTCGTATGTTTATATTCAGAGAGGAGTTTCAACCCCTATTTCATCTTTGCTTCGTTTTTATTATTATTTTTTTTTATATTTGCCTTAAGGGTGATTTTTTTTTGCGAGGTATTCTTTGGATTATTAATGTACGTCTGCGGCCCGCCTACACATAAAACTCTTTTTCTTTCTTATTTCCCATTAGATTTTAACATCCTGAATGTGACATACTGCTCAGAGTTACAATTGAAATGTTCGAAATTGTAAACGGATTTTTATATAAATTTTTTTCTTGTTTATTTATATCTCCGAAATTTATTTGATAAATTTACACTATAGTTTATTGTATTATAATAAAGCACGCGAGATTTCCTTGGCTATTTGAGAATATTTTCACCCTTGTATACTTATATTTACTTTCATATACAGATATATACTTATAAATATCCATTACTCACGTCTCTTTTATTTTATTTGAAAAATATATGAGCAATTTCGCGAGAGCAATTGATGTTAATATAATTTTCACGTATGAAATAAGACTGCAGGGATTTTTATTTATTAATTTTACTTATTCATTAATTTCTTTTTCCTATCTATTTTTTTTTAATACTTAATTCTATGGGTTGAGCAACGCTGCTTGTATAAGAATCAGTATTGATCATATAATCTTGTGAAACCATACACATATGTACGTACATGTTAGTCAGAAAATATGTGAGTAGCTAAATGTATGAGATATGAATTTATATAAGACATAAAACTCTTCTCTCGTGCACACATTAATCTAGAATATTTGTGGATATTATAGTTATGTATGAACAATTCGTATACACTCCTGGCCATGTTCCAATAATAATTTTTATTACAATATGTATTTAATATTATATTACATAAGTTCATTTATTTTTTTTTATTTGTGCAATTTTTATTATTTAATTTGATTCATTTATCATTTGAAGTTTGGACACGATAAAGTTTATTTAAAATTGGGATTTAATTTATACGATATTTTTTATTATAAATTTATTTTATTTATATTATTTAATGTCATTGTTTTTTAGGATAATGAAAAAATAAACAGGAATTTTCCTGCATAATATTTAAAAAAAATAAAGTGATAATAAAAATCTAAAAAAAAAATTTTTTTATTATTCCCAATTTCTTTTTATTTTTTTTTTATTATTATTAAATAATATATATATCAAATAATATTTTTCCACTATGTATATACCTTCAATTACCCCAAATAAATAATAACAATTTCATAAATAAAAATTTTCACTCGTGAAATTATTTCTGAAAAAATTTAATAATCAGTAAATTTAAATGTCGAGTTAATTATTTTTAATATAAGTAAATTTTTTATTTAATATAATGGAATGCAGTAAAATTTATTTGTACTTTTTTATCCTTGCAGGTTGGTACCTGTATTACACAGCCATCCAAGTAAAATTACCCGAAATAATTACAGCAAAGAACACGAGAAGGAGAATGAAACGCAAATATCTTTGGACTGAACCACGGAGACAATTATGTGTACGAGTAAAAACGCAAAAAAAAAAAATGCCACACACACACACATCCACACATTTCGAAGTAAGTATATACTATATGTAAGTAAGTATATACATATCTCTTCATCATTACAATATAGACATCTTTGGTTGTGTATATAAAAAGCGCCAAGAAAAATCATTCTTCCCCGAGTGATTATAAGCAAGTTAAGACTTGTTCTCTGCGTGTTTAAACAAGAATCTTCCTGTTTGGTCATTAACATTTTTCCAAACGCGGTAAAAATTAGTGCAAATGTATTGGTGTAAATATATATTATCTTCTATTCATTCCTCAGTAATTTTATGTCTTTCATATATTCTTCATACAATTATAAAATATGTAAATGATTTTTTTTTTTGTAATTCTTTTGTCGTAAAATATAATTTCTATTAATACATCCTTATGCAATTAAAATGGCGATTCATCCTGAGTAACAAATTTTCAAATTACTTTTCTCAATACTGCTATCCCACCCCCACAAATTAAATAACACTTCTCCTTCCCTTGAATTAAACAGAAAATATAAAAAAAATTAAACAAGTGATAAAACAAATTTTTAAAAATACACAATAGTACAATTAAAAAAAAAATTAATTCTCTCACGAATTTTTCTCAATATTCTCATTCTCCCCCTCACATTAATCAACACACCCACCCTCTAATACAAATAAAAAATCCTAAACAAAGCTCGAAATTCCAGCACAAAAAAAAAAATTGTTCAACACTTTTTTTACACTCAACAAAATTACTAATTACACTTTTAAAATTTTTTTTTATATTTATTTCTGGTTAGTGCGCGGGCACTTAACGTTGGATTACAAGCTAATCCAAAATAAGATACCTCGTAGGAGGAGGACACGAGCGTTCGCGGTCATCCCCATCCCCCTTCACCTCACATTTTATAATCTAACTCATCTCCCTTTATTCCACTCAACATAAAATCTTTCTCTATATTTTTATTTCACATTCTTAAACTTTTCTGCTAATGCAGGCATACCAAAGAGAGGGTTTTATATTTTTATTCTTCTTCTTCTTCATCATCGCCTTTCTCTTCCTTATCCATTCTGCCCCAGCTCCCTCACCCTCCCCCTCTCTCTCTTTGTGTATCTCTTTGTATAATGGCGTTGTTTAATGTTTAATCATACCTGGGCCCGTTCACTCAGAGTATAATCAGAGTATAATTCAGACAACAACTTCAACCAGCGCAGCCGCGGCACCGCCGACGCGGACTGCGATCTGCGGTCGTGAGTTCAAGCCCCTGAGATGCGGCAATACACCACGAAAATGATGTACGTGTACCTCTTTATATGTATACCTTTGTATCCAGTATATATTGGATGAGTAGGCTTATGTATATATGCATAAAGTTATATTATATGTGGATAATTCAAGCAACCGTTTTAGTTTCGCGGTGTTACAATCAACCAATCGCCGGAAATATGCGGCTGATATATAATAATAAATATGGGGATATTTATATTATGTGAAAGGAGTTATTAATTTTTTGATTGGAATTTTTTAGTTAATGATCGCGTTGGGATTTTATTGGTAGAGTTGAAAGGAAATATTTGTGATAATAGAATTGGGAGGGTAATTAAAATTCGTGGAGAATGTTAAGAAAGCAGGTGATACATAATAATTATTTTTGTGGAATATATAAATTAGGTGTTATTATATGTTGAAAAAAATCGATTTGAAATGTTATGGATTTTTTTTTATCGCTTCAACATACCGGAGAATTTTTTTTTTCGCACTTTGCGTTGTTGAAAAGTCATTTTAACTTCACTCTCAAAGCCATCGTGAAAAAAATCCATGTGCCATCTCAAGGGAAACAAAAAAAATAGTTTGGTTTTCTTTTTATACTTTCTCGCAAATGTTTTGTTGCATTATGGTGAAATTAAATCGATATTTTACGAGAATATTCCACTACGTAAAAGTCTTTTTCTTGAAGAAATGGAAAATGGTTTTAGGGGAGTAAGTCAAGAACACGCTGTGGGAGTTCTTTCAATTTTATTTCCATTCTTCTTTGTCTTTTTATATTTATTTCCTGTTTTTTTTTTCCGCATTTTATTTTTATATCTTTTCTTGTGCAATTTTTTATTTTGTTTAATTTTTTTTCCTCATTTCCCTCTAGTCTTTTATTTTTTTCTAGACCCTATAATGTCAAGCATTGCCCTCCCGTCAATTATACTTTTCAATATAATTACAAAGAAGTGAAGGAAAAATAAAAAATGATAATAATTACAAATGAGAAGTCGAGAATTTTTATTGAAGATTTTAGCGCACGGTTTTTTTTACTTTTTATTTTTTTTCAACGTTGTGTTAGGTTGTATACAACTTATTACTCGTGCTCCTGTATATATACATATATGTATAGTATCTGGTTTCACTCTGAACAGTAGCTCGACTCGACAGTCCAAAATATTTTGCCGACGATCATATAAAAGAAAATAAACACGCAAGAAAAAACATTTGGTAAGATAATTTGAGCTGTCACAATTTTTTTTTTTTCGATATTATATCAGACATTGTAAAAATAAAAATTTGTTTAAACAATGATGCATTAACAGAAGAAAAAGGGGAGTGTAAAAAAAATATATATATCTGTCATTCAATTATTTTTTTTAATTTTATAGTATTTATAAATCTAAACAAATATTTTTTACTTGAAATAATTTTTCTGTTCGGATTAATAAAATGAAATGAATTTATCTCACAGATTTTAAAAATCTATATACAAAAATTATTCGATTATCCATTACCAAATTAACCACTGATATAAACCAAAAAATAAAAAAATAAACTCATCAAAATTCAAAATTAATCCCACAAACAAGATCTAAATTATGACCATCAAAGTGAATAAATTTTCTCATCATCATAAACTAAATAAATTTTTTTTCTCACTCATCTCGTTTAACTATTTATTTTCTAGCTACCACACACTACTCTCTCTACATATATATACATGTATCCATGTACAATATACATTCATCTATCAATACATTTCCATGGTCCTCGTCCATATATTGATGGTCTCATGTTTTTTATCCTCGATTTTATTTTTTCACCCTCAAGCCACATTTATTTTTTTTTATCATTATTATATTTTTTTTTTTTGTTATCCAACGAATCCCCCGTCATACGGACCCCCACCACCCCAACACACACTAAAATGAGTCATATATAATGGCTTTTTTTTTCTCCGCGACACGATCTAATGATTTATACGTTTTAGCTTTTATGTATTTCTGTGCAACGCCGGGCGCGTGTGGCCTTTTTTTTTTTTA
>JAQQBR010001834.1:6191908-6208993 GCA_030347285.1 Microctonus hyperodae
TTTTTTTTTGTTTGACCCAACAATAAACAAATAAAAAAAATTTTTTTAATCCTCTAAATTTCAGCCGCTATAGGCCCAATATATTCTTCAGCTTTCCAGTAAATAAAAGAAAAATATATACATACAAGAAAAATTTTTTCTTTCAATATTTGCCAGGTGTTCACAAATAAATCCAAAGATGCATTTATGTGTACCATATTTTCTTATATACATATGCATACATATATATGTATCTATTATGTACATGTTATATATACTAGTAGAAGCATCGAATCATCAATTTGACACTCCGTAACTGATGTCATTGACAATAGTACATCCTGTTCGATTATCCGATCGGTTGTTGCAGAGAAATTCGAATGAATTGTAGGTGGTGAATGGTGAATTCATCATGAATTTTACTTCGGAATTATATATCTATATATTACTATATATATGTGACGTTTGGTTGAGAGAACATACAACAATGAAATTCTATTCATCAATGTTCCTGGAAGATGGTTGGGAAAATAAGATGACCAGTTTAGCAGCAATACAATAACGAATATTTTATTTCATTTTTTCTTTTTCTTTTTTATTTTTTTTCTATAGGGTAGTGTTTATTTCGCGTTGGAAATTTTCATTCCATCTCTAGTGTCAATTTGACTTATTTTTGATATATATGTATATAATTTCATTCATCGTTTTTATTTTTTTTTTTAACTTTTAGTATTCTATTGATGAATTTATATATTTAACAATGTGAAGTTGGTAGAAATTTTTTGGACTGTTCGTTTTGCTTGTCATACATAGCAACGGGTGAATTATTCACATCTGGTCAAAATTTACCTGTAAATATGTGTGTGTGTATATACATATATGTGTGTATATAGTTAAAAATTTTTAGAGGAAAGAAAAAAAAATTGGAGGAAGAAAATAAAAAGGTGTGAAATATTTTTTTCATTCTTGAATTTTATTTTTTAATTTATTTATTTATTTATTTATTTATATATGAATTATTAACTATATAAATTCTCTTAGTGTGTGTATTAAAGATACTTTTTTTTTAATTTAGCATATTTAATCGATTTGATAATTAAAAATTGAGGAATTTTTAATAAATTATATTAAAATGTTTTTTTGATTGATATTTATTTTATTTGATATGGAGAATAATAATTATAGATAAATTATTGGTTGAGTGATAAGAAAGAATTGAGAGAAAAATTTGAATGATGAATATTATTATTCTTGGGTTTAATTTATAGAGGGATGCATCAGAGATTTTATTTAAGTTATTAGTTTATACATTTGTTTGTGAGTGGCTGATGGTGTTGGTTGGGCACGTGTTGTGTGATTAATCATGCAACGCGTGAGTCATTTGGTTTTTTAACTGACAACAAGTGCGACAGAGACAGATAGACAGATAGGTTTGATAGATAAATGAAGAGAAAACGAGTGTATATTAATAATAGTTATACACGTTGAAAGCATTTAAATGAAAATTGTGATTGCAGTGAAAGAAATTTAAAAGGGAAAAGGAAAAAAAAATATATAAAAAAAAAAAGAAACGTCAATCTTGTGATATTTATTATAGAATATTTTTTTTTCCCTTTTTTTTATAATTATAATTATAAATGTTTATTTGACATATTAATTTTTAGTGTGAACCTTTAATTCTTTTGATTAATTTATTTAATAAAAATATTTGTAAGTTATTTAAATTTATTTAACAAATAAATAATTTTTTTTTATCGAATATTTAAATTTTATTTCATACAATAGAGTAATTGAAACAAAATACAATTTATTCGAAATTAATATTTATAAATATTTCATCCGAATTTTAATATTTGAAAAAAAATTATTTTTCTTTTATTTTTCATTTTTTTTTTATTCTCAAAAAATTATCTCAATTTATTATTCACTAAATATATAACAAAAAAAATTTCCTAAAGCGTTTATAATTTATTTAAAAACATTTAAAACTAAAAAAAAAAAATTTATTCACTCTTAAATTAATACAAACAACTTTAGAAAATTTCTAATCACCAATAAACAATTTTCCCATAACTTTTTTCACCTCTAAAATATTCACAAACTTCTAAACCCTGTTATTTATTCATAAACATATCAATCTATTGTTTAATATTAAAAATAACAATCTCCCTTCCCCTAAGAAAAAAAGGAAAATAAAATGAAACACTTAAATAAAAAAACAACAACAACTAAATAAATAAATTACACAATAATCAAAAATAAAGCATAAATTGAGTGGGAGCATACACTAACACACACAAATATATATATTATAATAATATATATAAAAAAATTATCGCCCACACAATTGAATTAGAAATTCTAAAGTGATACACACCTCAAATATAATCGATAAACACGTTCAAACACGTTTTATACAATGAATATACGTATAAAGCACACATATAAATACATATTCTTGTGATTAATATGCATACATATACAAACACACATATACCCAAATATATATACATAAACTTATACATATAAATGTCATTATAAGACTCGTTTCCACATTAAAAGATATATCTCATCCGGGTGGTCTCAACAAGATAAAACGCGTCAGAGAAAGAAACTCAATATATATACACACAATTATTCATATGTGTATATATGTATGTGTCTATGTGTATAGATGTGTATGGATGTGTGTATATATTTGGCAAAATAATAACGAATTGATAAATGACGAGTTAGTTATTCCAGGCGCCTGATTGATGCCGAGGCGTGGCTGCGTTTTTCGCTCGCTCCTGAGAGGTCACGTCTTCAACGACTGTTTGCGATCGTTGGATTCGAAGAATCACATATGTGATCATCATTTTTTCTTCTTTATTACTTTCTCAATATCTCTCTTTTATTCATGGATTTATAACTTAATATATGAATATAATAAGTATAATATAATCTATACGAACATAAATGAATTAACAGACATTTATAAATATCGGAGTGTGCATTTGCGTTTATAATATATTTATCATGGGTCTATATGTATATATTTTATTATTTATGTACGTATGTGATACTTGAGATCGCACGAAGGACAAATAGCAATTAGTAATAATTTTAATCACACAATGAGCCCGCATGTGACGTGATAAATGTTGAGGAGTTAAAAAGAGGAAATTTAATTATTTTATTGTGGAAATTTTTTTTAAGGAGAGTTATTGTAATTTTTTTTTTTTTATTGTTGTCAATGATTTTCCGGGGTTTTGATTGATGATTGTAGAGAGTTAATTAGTTGTGAGTATTTAATTTTATTGAGAGATTGGTGAGTTTATGAAAGTGAAAGAGAAATTTGGAATTATTGTCGATGTTTTTTGGTGATTAGAAATATATTTCATTGTCTGATTTTTTTTCTTCGTGTGTTTATTATTATTTAATTCGTGAAATCGAGACTTGAGTTAGTGAATAATACAAATTATTTAAATAATATAAATTAATAATAATCAACGAATGAATAGTAGTATCAAAAATTATTCTGAATGAAACGAAGACAGTTAAAAACAAATTTATATATTTATTGTCAGGCTTACGTGATAATTGCAAGCTATTTTTTTATTTTTAATTTTTTTATCGCTTTATCTATATATACCAGTGACTCTTATGTATTATTTTTTATTCTTTTACTTCTCAGTCTTCTGATATATGCTCGATACCATTTTCTTCGCGTCATCGTTAATGAATTATCGTTCCAAGTCCACGACCCAGCGGGACGCACTATTTCTCTCTCTCACCCTGTCTTCTTCTCTTTATATCGTTCTCATGATCACTCGCCTGCCTTTTATACATACATATGTATGTATGTTCACCTCTTATTATCCCATTGAATTAAACGGGAGATTTCAACGATCGAATTAACAACGTCGATCAGAGAGATGAAGGTAATGAGACAAACAAATGAATGAAAATAAAAACCATTGGAGAAATTATTTTATATTTATAGGTATGTGTAATTTTTAAGGGAGAATTTATTATTACAGTAATATGAATAAATGTGATAGTGTAAATATTTTTAAAAATATTACAGAGCTTTGTAATTAATTTTGAAATATATATTATTATTTTTAAAATTAATTAAATGAAAAATTATCGATGAAATAATTTTTAATAACACTTTAATCTTTGTGTCTATTTTTTTTTTATTAGAATGATGCTTTGTATATGTGTGTATGTGTATTAATTGATCGGCTATTTTTATGTTAAAATATACCCAGTGTATTTTGAATTGTTATTCACGTTATAGAAGTAAATTTCCGTTATTATTTCCTCAAGTTTATTTATGCTGGACATAACCGGACAGAGCTTATAAATGTATTGAGAAAAACGCCAGGGGGTTGAATTCAAGCTTATTGTTATACTTGTTTTCCAACCCTCTACATGTATATACTGTAATCATGAACATGCTTTATTATATAATACATACATATGTATAGAGAGAGAGAGAGAAATGGTGACAGAAAATGGCGTATAACTATAAAGAAAAAAATATTACAATAATTTGTTAAAATATTTTTTAAATTTATAAAATTATTTTTTTTTTATTATCATCAACAATTTCACTTGATTTATCAATATTTTTTTATAACAATAACAATAACAATGCGTTATATATAATAAATTGAACAAATAAAATAATTTAAAATTGTTATTAAATTTTTTTTTGCGATTGTTTTTATTATTTAATTAATTAATAAACATTAAATGAATTGATAAAGCGTTGAATGAAAGTTTAAAATGTTTATAATAATTAAAAAATTAAAAAATGTAGATAAAAAATATTTTCAATTTGATAAATTATAAAAATTAAATATAAAATTAATTTCCATATTTATTATATGCATTATTTGATGAAGTCATCATTGATGTATATACATATATATATATGTCTAATGATAATCAAGAATTGACGGTTAATCTTTCATCCGTCAGGTCAATATTGTCATCATTATCGTCATCTTCATGCAGAATATATCAAGAAATTTAAAGCGCTTCTTTTAACATCAAACACGTTTTATAATCTTCTTTTATATACGTAACTATATAAATACTTTATATCATATACATATATTCCGCTGTGTATATAACCTCTTTGGCATGTATATACTACAGGGTATATGCGCGTTATTTAATAAATATACACGGTGGTTTTGCGCACCTCTTTACGCTTGAGAAAGGTGAAATAAGTCATTGGTAATTTGAAGCGCGACCTTAGTTTTAAGCCCCCGCTTAAACAACTATACTTCACCTTCGTACATCGATTAATTGCTATTTAGTTAAATATACCAGTTAATAAAAAAAATATATATATTTATGTATACATGATATATCCAGCTATTAATATATAAATTTATTTATACATGAAGAAGCAATTATTTTAAAATTATTTTTCATCTTCGTATAAATGCTATTTATTTATAAATATATATACATGTATTTATATAATGATTTTTATTTGTTTATGATATTTATTTATGTTGTTATTTGATAAATAATAGAGGTATATTAACGAAATTATTTTGATATTAATATTAACAATTAAAAATAAAGAAATAACGAAAAAAAAAACAAATTTATTAAAATCACAAAATTTATTACATCAAATTAAATAATTTATTTACAACAATTATTAATTATTTTCAAAATTATTTATATATTTCATTATAAAATCTATTTAAAAAAAAATAATAAATTGGAATATTTATTTATATTAATTAATATATTTATTTTAAATATATTTTTATATCAATTATAAAAATTAATATTATTTATTATTTTATTTATATTTATAATATTCATAAATATTTTATTCCTTTCTCTATATTTATTTATTAATTACCGAACAAATTATTTATTTATCAAATAATTATATAAATAAATAAACAAATTGTCTTATCAATATTTTTATTTTTTTCCTCAATTTCATTTTCAATTATTTTATTTTCTTCCATATAATATATAACAATCTCTCATCTATACCCACTATCACCTACTTATATACCCACATGTATACACATATTTATAAACGTACATATATGCACAATTGTATATAAAGTCGGCATAGTTTAAAGGGTTAAATCCAACAGTGCGTGCTACTGCCATTAAACCAGTGGAAGTGTTTACCAAGCAACTCTCGAGCTAATGAGCTGCGCACATACACCATAATAATAATAATATGTGTGTATGTATGTTGTATATAGATAGAGATTCATGTGTGTATATATTATTAAATGAATGTATATAAACCTGATGTCGATAGGGCAAAGGACGGCGCGGCAAAGCCGTTACTGATCGTCGCGAAGATTCTTATCGACATTTCGTGTTTGTGCATGTCGAGAATGCTTGTATATATAACACCACTGAATGTAATATATATTAACGTTGTGGTACTACACCTCATGAGGTGTCGTAGAGAGTTACTGAGAATTTAGAGCGTGTCTATGCGTGCACATTGCGGAATTTTTTTTATTCAAAAATAAAATTAATTGTTTAATTCTCTCACGCGCTTTGAATTGATTCAATTATTTATTTTTTTTAATGTTTATGTGGATGTGGGTGTTTTGTAGTTTATCATTGTTGAGAGGGTTGATGAATATGTTTATAGGGGGATGAAATTATTGGTGTGGTTTAATTATTAAGTGAATTAATTAGGAAAATTTTAGAATAGAAAAAAAAATTTTTTTTTCTGCTTTATTTCTCTATTTTTATTTTTTACTTGGGATTGTTATTTTTTTTTCTCTATGGGGGAGGGGGTTGTGGGGGGTAGAATTCAATTTGGAATTTTTGTGCTTTGAGTTTTGTCGAATTTTTTTTTGTGAAAGTAAAAAAATAAATAAATAACAATTATTGTTCATGATTGATTTTTTTTTTTTTAGGTTATAAATAAAATTAGTTTTACAATTATTTATTCTAAAATATTAATAACAATTATAAATATTAAATTAATTATTATTTCTCATACAAATAAAATAAAATACAAAAAAAAATTGTAAAATTTTTTTAATTTCTCAAATAAAAAAATTTTAATTATAAATAATCGATAAATAATAACATCTATAAATTTCACTACATATCAAACGATAATATACATTAATAAAAAATCGTCAATTGGAAAGCAGTTATAAATAATTTATGTCAAATCATTTCTTGATTACATCAGAAATAATAATTCATTAATAAAATGTATACATATATATATATTTTTTTTGCATGACATTCATTAGAAACGACATTGATTGGCGTTAATAACTATCAAATACCAGTAATAAATAATTTAAAAATACTCCAATAAATAAAATCTTCAATCCCGTCGAAAAAAAAAAATTCACAACAAAATAAAGACAAAAAAAAACTGACAAATAAATTACATTAAACCCATATTTAAATATAAATATCATAGCGCATCCATTAAAACACATATCACATTGTCCACATGTACACATAAACACACCTACACATACACATAGGATTAAACTATATACAAATGCGCGCGATTGGACGTTAGTCAGTTGTAGTTAGGTTGGTATAGTCGCCATGTCTAATTATGTCGCATTGATTTTGTCATTAGCAACCCTCACATTTACCCCGTTCGTCCCACTACACTGCGAACTATCCACGTAAAATATCGTTCCAACGTTAAAGTAAAAAAAAAAATAAAAGAAAGGAAAAAATCAACTCAACAAATTAAATTTTTATCATCTGCATATATTAAAATCTTTTTATTATTTCATCTCTCACAAAATTTATTTTATTCACAGCATTGGAATGCTCTCATTCATCCCAGATTATACATACATATATACTACTAAATACACACATATCTACATGTATATTTATATGTATTAAAGGCAATTAAATAATTGCAACGATTCACTTCGCGTTGATTTAAAATGCCTCCAATTATCCAATTTCTCGTCGACGTTTTTCATTTGATAAAATTATTCCTTCATAACATATATATTTACACATATATATTTGTTTCGACAGAATGGGACTGTTCTATATATGAATATGCAATCATAAAAAAATATTGATCGATTAATCTTTTATAATTGCGATATATAATAAGCCGGATAACGATTGATGCATTTAAAGTGCATTAAAGAATGATATCATTTTTTTTTTCTTTTAGTTATATTTATTTATACTATAAATGAACTTATATGTATATGTATGTATATTATATTGTTGATGTGAGTGTGTTCTATAAAACGATATAATATACAGCGTCAAATACGCCACTCCCATGTATATAAGTTATATACGAGGATAATTATTAATTAACGACCGCTTAATGCTCGTTTGGTCTCGTTTACTCTCTATATTATATCGTTATACATATGTATATGATATATATACATATGTGACACTATAATGGAGCTAACCGGTGGCCATTAACGCTGGTGAATATGTATATATAATAATGATTTGATCGTGAAGGGATCATTGGAAAGAGAGAAGAAATTTAAAGTCGTTGAAAGTAAATAATAAATATTTATTTTTTTTTATCACTTTGCAATGATTTTCTATTTTTTTTCACGTTATCTACACTTTTTTTAAGCACACCAGTTTGCCCTGCGTTCATTGGTACATGGTAAATAATACATAGTTGCAGTTTGTAGTGTAATTTAATTTACCTGACAAGCCATCGCTTCAATACCGGCGTGTGCGCGCGGGACATAACACTAATGATCGCTTCCCGCGCAACTATATATTGTTTAATAAATATTTATAATTATGTATATGTACACCTATGGGTATATACAAAGTAGAGAATTTTATGTGAAAGTCCAGTTAGTTAAAAAAGTGTGTAATTTTTATTTATTTTATTATTTAATTAATTATCGATCAAAAAAATTTTTATTTCAATTGACTTAAAAGAAAATTATAATTTTACTTTAAATAATTTTTCTATTTTAATATTAATTTCGAGTGAACTTTTACACAATATTTCTCATCCTGTATATACAGTATACATATAAATAAAAATGTATATACATATTTTAAATCCTCATGAATATTTTAATAGATAAATATATAAAATCTAAAACTTGATTGCCTCAATGACACCATATCAAATATATATAATGATAATACATAAATGGACATATATAAAAATCTATACATATATACATATACATATATTTGATAACGTTTGTCTTGACTTTAGTGCGAATTAATCGTAAAAACACATGCGAACGCCATTAATCAACAATTTTTAATATAAACATGTAATATGCACATATCTCTTTCATTATCCATACACGCTCAAACATGTACACATTTATGTACATATATATATTTTCTACGTCATGCTGGAATTTCCTGGAACTTGTGTTATATATTCAGACGTGTATCGAAGTAGATCAAAGAACGACAAATAATGTCGAAGTTGTATAAAGTAATCGATTAAAAATTGAATGACACGAATTAGGAATAGCAGACGTGTATGAACATGTACGTACACGTTTAAACACACGAAACAGTATCAACTCATGATAAAAGACAGTTGTAATTCGATATTCTCTCTATGTATGCTTGTATATTTTTTATGTATATGTGTTTTTGTGTCTATATAGATTGTGTATGAAGCTACTTTTGACGCTAATTTTCTGTGGTCTTTGTAATATCGCGTGTGTTACGATTGTTTGTCGACTGTCGCGCGACTTCGTGGACTCTTGACATACAGTCTCGCGTTTTGAGTTCCTGGTAAACTCGGAAATGCCGGGACAACAAGGACAGGCGATGTGCGCACACCTGGATTGCATAATTTTTTTTTTTTTATTGTTCTTTATAATTTTTTCGTGACCGCAACGATGAAGACAACGACGACGTTGGTATATAATGATAATCTGAGCTCTTGTGTTGCATGGAGATATTATATGTGCACGCAACTTTAAATTGCTTTGTTTGATTAATTAAAAAATCGGGGATATATTTTGTTTATTAATTTATTTAACTTGTATTCGTTGTGTTCATTTGGAATATTTATTATTTGTTTTTTTAATTTGTGTTTATTTATTTTAAGTGTTGATTCACCTGTTGGTTTAGTTATTGTTCTTGTTTTTATGTGGGATTTTATTGTGAGTTTAAATTTTATATTTTTGTTGCGTTTAGTGTGTATAATATATAATACAATGCAATATTTAATTGTGAATAATTATATACAGAGTGTATTGAGTAATTTATATTTTTGTTTTCACAATTTGTGCAGGTTTGTGCGCGCTACAATATCGCTCGGGCAATTATAAAATTATTTTTTTGTGTTAATATTATTAACATTAAATAATCCAGTGCATAATTTTCTTTAAGAATATATGTTACTATAAAAGATAAACCTTTCACTTGACATCTAAAAATTTATATTCAATAAAAAATCCGTTGTTAAATAAATGAATTTTGTTGTACGATTAAAAAATTAAATCCAATTTTTAGGAGTACTCAATTTAATTTGAATACAAAACTAAAGAGAGTTTGCGTAAATTTTTTCCGCAAACCCCCAATTTTACTTTCTTTATACCACTTATTATATAATTCCATTGAAAAAATAAAACAAAATCTCAGACATAAATGGGCAGAAAAAAAATTACTGGCGCAAATTATTATTAATACACTTTGAATATGCAAATTAATATATTATAAAACTTATGGTTCATTTTACCCGCCCCCACGTACTTTTAAAAATATATATATATATGTATTCATATATGGAATCTATAATAATTGACGATCGTGAATGCGAAACAGTGAAATATCCCTTTTTTGCCTTGCGGCGTGCGTGCGTGTTACGAGCAAGTTTCTCACGGTGTTGTGCATTCGAACGAAAATTATAAGGGAGCGATTTTAAAGTCGGGTTAGTATATATGCGGGGGTGTTTGAGAGTGGCAAAGGTATATAAAACCAAAGTGTATATAAGGGCAAACTAAAGGAACGGGTTATAAAAGTAAAATGATGAGAAAAGTTGAGGGGAAAGAAATGGCAAATCACAGTTAATTGATATCACAAAGAAGAAATCTTTTCTTCGGCGCCATTACGTAAAACACTTTTCTCTAGTACTTTTTATTTTTTATTTTATTTTCTTGTTGTGTTTATGTATTTGTGATTATTTGTTGTCTTTATTTTGTAATTTTTAGAATATTTTTAGTGATTTTTAAGATAGGGGATTTGTAGGAATTATTGAATATTAAGTTTTGAGTAAAATAGGTTTTATAGAATTTTTTTGTAGTTGAAAATAACAGAGATATTAGAATTTTTAAATACTGTCCCAAAATTCACGCAAGATTTTAAATGCTGTTGGTGTGTTAATTCTTGCGTGAATTTTGGGACACGCTTTATTAACTGTAGAAATTGTAGAAAAAACTATGGAAGTCACGTGATTTTTACAATTTTATATATATAAATACACAGGATTTTCCGTATTGAGTGTGCACTATTGGTGATTATGTAATATTATTAAAAATACAAAATTGTTTAAATTATCAAACTATTAGAATTTTTTTTAATGTTATTTTTGGCTTTAGGAGAAAATTTCTTTTGAGTTTTTTTGTTTAAAACTTTTAAAAAAACCACAATAATTACTTCAACAAAGTACAAATGCATATTCGTTGTGTCAAAATAATTTTTTTTTTCTTCAAACTTCCGTTACGGGTATATATATTTTGGCCACAATGAATATTTATTTCTTTATATTGAGAGAAGAAAAGAGATAGTATTCTCGCGGTAACACGCGAGTTATTATCTTTCTGTATATATGCACACTTTTTTTTTTATTTTAATTTTTTTTTACTTCCTGTTGTACCCGAAGGGACCGCGCGAGAAAACAAGAAATAATGAAAGAAATACGAGTAAAAAAGAAAAAAGAAAATATTAAAAAAAAAAGAGACAAGTATAATTTCTTCAAACAAAATAAGACACGCAATATGGGTGACAAATTAACGCAATTAAATTTTTTTTTATTTTATATTTCTCCTTACGTGTTTCGACAGGTATCATGTGGTCTTCAATACCTGGATATTTTATAATAAAAGCCTTAAAATCGCTTTTGATGATAATGAGAGCACGAGTTTCCGGTGTAAAGATAAAAATACAATGGAATATACATTTGACCACTTAAAAATAAAATAAAATATTGCAATGATGACATTTGGTAAAATGGTTTTTGAACATTAAATCTCAGAAACTTATCAACCACCTGTGTCCTGCATCGTTCGCTTTTCTTTTCATCAATTCTCTTCTTGTGCCGTTTTTTTTTTTATTTTCTTCTGGACTTTCACCCAAACAGATTGCCGTGTAACATGTGTTTGTCTCTCTGTGAATCATTATTTTATTGTAAAAAGTGAATGAAAAAAATGGCACGAGGAGAGAAGTAGAAATAAATACACCGGATGTTCACCTCGTGCGCGATGTCTTTTATTTTTTATTTTATCCATGTCATATGCGTCACTTCTTCCTCTCATCGATTATTTTTAGCTTGCTGCACTTCTTCTTTCCCTTTCTCTATCCCGTTTCTTTTCGATACTTTTATCAAAATGCACCCTGCATTTACCTGAATATAAAACTCAAAACATTCCCATTGCACGCAAACTTACGGAAGTGCCGTCCATCGAATAAAACGCGACAAATACATACTTAAAAAAATTTTTTTTTTCATTATCAATAAATAAATAACACTCTTCTTAAACAAACATCAATTATCTAAAACAAAAAATTAATAATATTAATATTCAATTCAAGATAAATAATAAAATTTTACTTCATCAAGTAATTTTTTTCCGGTGTATTTAATTGAAAAAAATAATAAAAGGAAATATAAAAAACGGCACAGACTATTTTATTCCTTTCTCTTTATATTTTTTTTCTTCTTCCTCTTTGTCCCTCCCATTCGTCCTTTGCCCTCAGCCCTCAAAATAAGTATCAGCGTGTCCGAACGCGCACGAATCTGAATTTCTTATTTCGGCGTCAGACACGGAATTATCGATAAAACTCATTTTCTTTTTTATTTTCGTTCGTTTTTTTTTTACTCTCTTGTCTTTCTATATATTAGACATATGTACAGACATATATACATGTGAATGTATAGGTTTGGTTCGCCCCTTAAATTTTTTTTTTATACTACGGATGCAATGTTGCTGATATACCTTCGAGTATGTCTCGCAAACCCTCTCGTGTCATGTTCTTAGTTGTGTCCTCGATTGGACGACGGTGAAGGGAGGTGGGTCTTTATTGTGTATATAAAATCGATAAGATAGTCGCCTAATAATTCTAATAGTATATATATAAATATACATACATATTAAGGTGTTTTATTTTCAAGCGAAATTTTTTTTGTCTGTTCTATCTAAAAAATCTAATGATTAATAAATAAAAAAAAAATAAATGAAACATCCTGATTCATATGTGTATTTATATTTGTTCATATCAATATTAATTTTAGATAATAATTAAATTTATAAATAAATATTGAAG
Source organism: Microctonus hyperodae (assembly GCA_030347285.1). Taxonomy (NCBI): domain Eukaryota; kingdom Metazoa; phylum Arthropoda; class Insecta; order Hymenoptera; family Braconidae; genus Microctonus; species Microctonus hyperodae. The sequence continues at coordinate 6,205,391 of JAQQBR010001834.1, forward strand.
GATTCTGTACGCGAATCCTTCATGAAGAATTTAAAAATCCCATAAATATTATTTGAAATAAATAAATAAATAAATAAATACAAACCACAGTGGCCAGGTGATATAGTGGCAACTCAGATATATTTTTCTACCCAACACACAACAGGCAGATGTTTCTATCCCGAAAAACTCGCAACGACGTGTCGTGTAAACTGAAAACAAACCGCGCCAGCACCCTTAGGGTTTTTATTTTTTCCCTCTCGTTCCTCGGGTGAATCTGAGCGAGAAGGAGAACGGAAAAAGTGACCAGACCCCCAAGATATTGCTGTGTGTGTGTGTGTGTATTGTGGCTACAGTATAAAACGTCACGGCTTTCACAACACGATGTAGTAAAAAGAAAAACGTATTAGGATCCATCAACAACAAAAAAAAAAAAAAAAAAAAAATAAGAGGAAGTAAGAAATATGTCTGTTGCCATGCCCTAGAACGAATCGTATGGAATCGAGACAAATCGTGTGTTTGATAGTCATTTATTAATTTTTTTCCTTTGATAAATTGTTTTTTTTTTCTTTTTTATTTTTTTTTCACGTCCTCAATAGTTTTTAGACAAGGTAATGAAAGGGTTTGTTAAAAAGGAGATTATGTAGCAGTGTTATTCATGTATGGATATTTGTAAACACAGTTGTGTGTATGTGTGTGTGTGTACTTATGATGATAAACACATATGTCTTATGTATATTAAACATATATCAGTGCTGTCATTTTTTCATTATTTCTATCGACCTGCAAATGCGTGTTGAAAAGCGACACATATTTTTTTTTTTTTAAATTCCAGATCATATATTATTTTAAAATACCGTTGAAATTTAACAGCCGTGACATATCTGTATATATATGTATTTATTTATTTTTATTATGTATATTATTAGATAAACTTTAAGGATCAATCGTTGAATTTTTTTATTTTAATTTTTATCGTGTGATAAAAATATTAGTTTTAATTTTTAATTTTATGGTTTGGGTGTTTTATATTGCTCCTGATACCTGGGTAGAGGCTAAAAAAAATTTGGGTTCGATTCGTCGGATTCCCAATACTGCGGTAACAATAGTGGGAAAAAAAAAAAATTCTTTCTTGGCCTTGACATAAATGATGTCCCAGAATTCACGCAAGATTTTAGGTGGTGTATAAGTGTTATTTCTTGCGCGAATTATGGGACAATGTTTGTTACGACATTTTGGGGCTGTGTGCTTGAAAAAAAAATCACTTGTTTGTTATTTTGTTTCGCTAAAAATGTCAGGTAATAATAAGAGTCTACAGTGAAATTAAAAAAAAATTTTTTTTACATGAAAAAATCGTTTGGAAAAATTAAAATTAAATTTTACTTACAGTTTAACGGTTTCTTTTTTATTATTAATTCATTAATTTTATTTTTCAATACTTTTAGGTAAAATATATATCAACTCAAAATATATTTATATATTTTTATTAATATATAATAATAATTAATAAAATAATAATTAATATAATAATTTATTCTCTGTAAAATTTTTATCATCGCGATGGTCTGTGCGTGTCATTCCACCTCTACTGACACAAATACAATCGTCTGTGTGTGATGAACACTCATGGCAAAAAGACAAAGGTATACTTATACATGTATAGATAAATACAAACACACATTTAAAATCGCTCTGTCACTCTTGTCGTTATAACAAAATAAATGAGCTGGGCTTTATATAGTTTGAAGTATATCGCAGTAGAAGAGACAAAAATAATTTATAAAAAATAAAAATAAACGAAACATACAAAAGATCATAAAGAAAAAGTGAATATACAAATCTATGAGAAATATTTTTCATCTTCCCTCTACTTAATTCTTTTATTTCCCTCCATTGTTTTATTAAATTCCTTCATCGTGTTCGAACTTGTAATAAATAATTAGTCTGAATAATATTTCAAAACGAAAACTTACGCGTATTATATTTTCTCCCATTAGAACTTTGAATTTTCAACAAAAAAGCATAATAAAAAATTTTCTCTTAATATCAAAAATAATTTTAAAAATAATAATTTAATAACTCAAACAAAATTACCAATAGTTGACATTTAATTCACACAACATACTCAGTATACACTCCCATACACACCTTAACATAAACTCCTTACATACACATTAATACAATGTCCTGAGGCTCGCGGATAAAACTGCAGCCTATGTATAGAAAAAATGCGAATAAACCGCGCGTTCAGATGATACACTCGATGACTGAATTATGGAGTTTGTGTGTGCTACCCATGGAATTATAAAAGTACATAACTATACATAAAATGCGAATGTGGCCGTCGATGAGGGTATAAAATAAGCGAGAAAAAAAAAATATTAAAAAAAGATTGAGGAAGAAATGAAGGAGGCGCATAATGCGATACACGTACCAAACGTTATACCCATAATATGTCTGATGGCAATTGCTACATATACCTATATATATACACACATATTCATATACATACATAAACGTGTTCGTGCGTGTTAGGCTTTACAGTTGGCGGTTAACAAGAAAGCCAAGATAGTGAGATGTGAGATAGACGATGAAGAGAAAAAAAAAAGAACAAGAGTGAAAAGATTCTATGAGATTAGTTGTGCCTGAGGCCGTCACGCCGTTCTACACCCCCGTTTACATGTATATATGTTTGTTGAGGATACTTTTATGTAGTTGTATATTATCTATATGTCTGTTTATGTGTGTATGTACATACACAATACATAGATTGATACAATGAAATTAGATATATGTGCACGCCTATTTATCCCGATCGCAATCCGTTAGATTCCAGGGATAGAATTCTTTGGTATTTTGCGGTATACATCTATGGGCTCAAGGATAATATTGAGGGAGAGAGGATGATGAGGGGGGGAAGGTAAGAAAAGAGAGAGAGAGAGATGATCTCTCGGGTCGATTTCATGTAATTGGGATGCAATTATAAAATGGCCGGCGCGCGCTCCCGGCACTTTTACACCGTTCGCTTCGAAGAAAATGTTGGAATATTTTTATCTTACTCTCTTGTACATATGTGCTGCCCTCTCATCATGTATAGTCCTTGTTCATTTCTCTGTTGTGTGCGAATATTTATATGCTCTTGTTCAGTTTAAAATGCAGTTAATTTTCATGTATGAGTTTTGTTTTTTTTTTTTTTGTAATTATTATAATGGATTTTTTTTATTTATTTATTTTTTTTTGTTTGAGATGTTTTGAATGTACTTTTGTTTGGTATTGTTGTTGGAGAATTGTTGGATGGATATTTTGAGAGGAAAAATTATGATGTAAATTTTATGTTTGAATGAATGTTTTTATTATTGGTTTTTTCGTTGTTATTTTTTAGGGAATAATATGATTTGGATTTTGATTAGGAATTTTGATAGTGAGTTTGAGATAGTATGTATTAGGTGTAGTATATAATTTATGTAAATAAAGTATATATAGAAGTACAGAGAATTTATTCAGAGATGTCCTCGTGCGCGTCATCGTGACTTTTTATTTTTGTATTATATTTAATATTTCTCGCGCTCTTTCGAACCTTTTATATAGGGTTTATTTATGTATATGTATATGAATGCACATGTA
>JAQQBR010001834.1:6284070-6296825 GCA_030347285.1 Microctonus hyperodae
AAAAAGAGAAAAGAAATTGAAGAAGACGAAGAAGGGGGTGGTGGCTCTCAGATTACTCACCCTTATATATGGGCGCTATATGGCCGGAGGCTGCGAGGGGGTAGGGAAAAGAGAGAGAGGGAGGAGGGTCTTTTAATGGCAGCCATCCAGGCACCCACCCCATCCTCTTTCGGTCTCTTTTATCCCCCTCAGACCGCGCTTCTACTTTATATACCTCTATCGTCTTCCTTCGTCGCCATTGCTCACCCCCTTTAGCTCCACACCCCATCTCAAAGTCGCCTCTTTCTTGGACTATAACGTCCCACACTACCCCTTCGCCTTCGTCTCTCTACTTGGGCATTAGCTTATTCTTATATGTCCAACGACGAATGCTACTGATCCCTCGCGCGCTTATATGTAGATCCCCTTTTGCGTAATCGCATTTTAAATTACTTCGAAAGTAGATGTTGGTATTAGAGATATTAAATTGGATATGTGTTGTATATCGCATTTATATATGCATTGGTATATGGATGTGTGTGTATGTTTGTTTATGTGTGTGTGGGTATAAATGGGCTTGTGTATTTGCATTATTTTTTCGTATAGTGAATTTTAGATAAAATGTTGAGAGAAAATATTTCGGTGAATGGTAGGAAATTTTTATTTCATTTATTTATTATTTTGAATTATTTTTTATGAGTGTGTTTTATATGTATATATATTTTTATACGTATATTTATATATATGAGTATTTAATTTTGAATAATTATTGAATAGTTTTTGAAGAAATTAGGAACAATTGTTTTAAATAAGAAAAATAAACAAGATTGATTATTATGTGAATTTGGATAAATAAATAACTGAATAAATAATGAATAAAAATAATAATCATCCCCTAGCTAAATTTGGTCGATTTTTAAAAATATCAATAAACATTTGTTAAAAAAAATATCCAATAAAACTGAAACTAATTTAAAATAAAAATATCTCATCTTTATTAAATTTATAAATAATTTTCATTTTATTTTCTCCTATCCTCATTTTGAAATAATAAATAATTAACTCAACCAACTCTTCACTAACCACAATAAATTAATTAATTCTACAAATACATTTACCATCAAAATATCTTAACAAACATCTCCTTTGTCCTTTGTCCTCCCACGACCCCCAGGGTCACCGCGACATCTAATATAACTACTCGGCAAGGTGGCGAAGGGCGAACTTGAGGGTGAAACAAGACGAAGAAAACGTTGGCGAGAAGAAAAATAAAAATAAAATAGGATGGACTACGTTGATAATACTAGTGGTAGTGGTGGAGGTGGTGTAAAATATGGATTTACCTCTCCTATCCTGGGCCTCGAACTTTCCCGCTGGATTCTATATATTTCTTACTAACACTGAACATGTATTCACACACATTTACCTATGTGTCATCCTCATATGTGACGTCATATACACCAGGCAACATCCCCCATTACGTGGGGTGTCGTGGCTCGTTTGTTAAAAGCGCGCGCGCGGCCGGTTGGTCAGGACGACGAGGGAAACGAGACTATATCTATGGTGAGAGAAGGCGGGTAAAGAGAACGACGAGGCAAGAATAAGGCGAGTATGTGTGGAAGGGATGTTTTGTTACTGTTTCATTTGCGCAGTTGGCTGATATATATATGTATAGTCATGTGAGACATGGCTATGTAGTGTATTTATTTTTTTTTTCCCTCTCTCTTGATATTTATCTATCTATCCGTATATGTATATCAAGATATGTTTATGTATATGTATTTATGTGCATGTGTTGTAGATGGTGTGTATGAGAATGTCCGAGATGGGGTGTGGCGAGAGAGGAGATGAAGGCGGAAGAGAGGGTGAATGAGAAGGGGATGAATAATGTTGGATAGAGGAAGAAAAATTTTTTTTATTTTTTTATTTTATTTTTTTTTTTTTTAGACTAATATGTATAGATATTTTTTTATGAACTGTGGTGTTTCTCAGAGGGAAGAGAGGAGGGAGAGGAATTTTGTGTTGATTGAAAATTGATATGAATTATTGAATAAATAATTATTAATAATTTATGAGTGTAAATTTTGATACAAACATTTATGTTGGAATGAAAAAATATTTAGAATTTAGTGATATTTTATGTTGGATGTAATACAAAATTTTTATTTGTTGGATTAAATTAATTTTTAGAGTGAGATTAATGAATAAATAATATAATTAATTATTTAATGGAGATATTTAAGATATTATTAATGTTTATTAGATGATAAAAATAAATGAATGTTATTTTATTTCAAGATAATTTTTGTATAAAAATTCTGTTAAATTTATAGAATTCGTTTATTAATTAAAAAAAAAAAGTTTTAGTTAAATTCAAATTTAATTTCATCGTAACACGATGGAGTATAATAAATTATTTATGTATGTTAATGTTTATTAGTGTAATTGAATACTTTTCAAATTATCTATTCATTTAATTCTCCTTTAAAATTATTAGTTCTACAACTCTCACATCACTTGATTGATATCATCTTGACTCGTGCAAATATATTCAGAAATTTAATCCAAATGGTCAACACTCAATGTTGCTATATAATCCGAAGTTAAAACAGAGTGGACACTGACCGATCGTTGGATTTCAAGATAACGCAATGGTATAATGTATAACACAGGACAACTGATTAAACGACGCACCCTCACTTTCATCGACCACTTCAACAATGACAAATTTACACAATATATAAAAAAAGATTAATAACTTTGATTTGTTAACATAAGTACAAATATTCTCACTAACTTCCTACAATAAATATAAAAAATTTACTCAATGAAATATAAGAAAAATAAATTCAACAAAATATCAATTGAATTTACACTACTAAAATTAAAAGACAAATTAATTTCTAAATTCTACAAAAATATCAACAGCTTTAAATTCAAAATTGCAACATGAATAAAATCGATACATCATTTTAATAAATTATATTAAAGGTCAATATCTGTAAAAAAAAATTAGGGGACTTAAAAATTTATTATTATATACGTAAAATAATTGATGAAACTAATCAAATTTTTTTCTCTATTTATATTTCATTTTAATTTGATTTAATTGTATGTAAAAAAACTCATTGAGATAATTAAAATTTCCTTTAGAGGAGGTTGGGAAATGTCGAATGAACTTGTGTATCGTAAAATGGAATGGTATTAAAAAAAAAATGAATGACCGAACAGTAAAATAAGTCGTTGGCGTGCAAAGTGAATTGAGAATGAATAAATGAAATGATGAGAACTGATAGCTGTGGATATCACGTAAAAACTTGGCGTCGTCTTCTTATTATGCAGCCCTGTCGCGCGTTAAAGGTTGGGGTGGCTTGATGAGTCGACTTTGGTATAAGGTCCTTCCTTTGGGAAATATTCTTTCTCACTGTCCTCCCCTTAATTCACGTCTTTTTATTTTTTCTTCTCTTATATATTATACATACACTCAACATGCACAAATGTAAGAATCGCGGCTGTAATATAAATAATTTATCACACTGCGGTGGGGTAGCAAAAAAAAAAAAATAAACATAATTTTATTCATCGTGTAATAAATTATAATTATTTTTAAATGTTGATAAAAAAAAAATCTGAATATTTATATTAACATATTTTTTTTTTATCATTATTAAAAAAAATGTGAGTTTTATTTTATTTCTAATTATTTCTCACAAAAGTTATATATCAATAACTTTTATTTTATTATTAAAATATTAATTATAAATAAAATGATAATTAAAATATTAATAAAAAATTTTAATTCATAAAATATTTTTATAATTTAATGTAATAAAAATTCATAAGTTAAACATTGATAAATATTTTTTAAAAAATATCAAAAATTTTTATTTACTTCAACAGACGAAAATTTAATTTTAAATTCGACATAAAATATTATTAATCCCAAAATTATCTTTCTATACTATAATACAAATTTTTGTATTAAAATCCCAAACAATATTTGTGTTAAAAATAATGAAAAATAAAATTATAAAACAACTCCCAGACTCTATACTAAACAGTATCAATTCATTAAATTAATTTTCCATTCTCATCACAATATTAATTTAAAACCCACCTAAATACACATACATTCCCACTGAAAGATATTCACAATTGCATGTGTGCCACCTTTGAATGTTGGCACGTAGCCAAGATAGTGCCACACATAAAATTCGCAGCCTATAAGCGAGACTTTCCCCTCTCAATTTTCCTTCATACACACCATCCACTTCTATTTCCTTCACTCCCTCTCTCATGACACTCTCGATGGTCGGCGTGCTGCCACCTTTTCTGTACATACATCCACAAGTCCCCTTCTTCTTCTTCCTCTTCTTCTTCCTCACATGAAGCTAATCATATTTTCTAATCCGACCGTTGCGTCAGTGTGAAGGAAAAGTGAGGCAAGAAAAAAAAATTCGCGTCTCTTCGTTCTCTCGCTGCTATATCATATAATTTTCCGACAAAAAGCACTTACGCTCCGGGTCCATTCTCACCCTTCACCCCCATTTCACCTCTGACTATGGTTCTGAGTGAGTCTCTTCACCCTTCATCGTTTCATCCCCCGCACAGACCGTCTATAACATTCTCGCAGCCCTTCAGCGTTGTTGGAAAAACGTGTTCAGCGTTGGATGAGAGGCAAAAGTGCATTTGTGTCAACTTTAATAGAATATTTTATATATATATTTTTTTTTATATACTTAACTGTACAGTAATATCAAAACTTTTATCCTTGACCCATTATTTATTATTGTATTGACATTATTTTTATTCAAGTTTCATAAAATTTTCATATTTCATTATTTATTCTTCAATATAAAAAAAATAATTCCTAATAAAATATTACGATGCTTTTATTCTTTTATTGTGTAATATTCATTTATATCTTTATTAATAATAATAATAATAATAATAATAATAATAATAAAATAATTATTTGTTTAAAAATTTATTTGATTATAAAGCAAAGAAAAATTTTCTTTATTAATTTATTTAAGAAATTAATTGAACAGTGTTTATTTATTTAAATATTTCTTTTTATTTTTTTGTCAGTTGTATTTATTATTGTTGAAATTATTTTTTGCAATTTATAAAACGATAAAAAAAATTCAAGTTTAATATTTATAACAAGATTTTTGTTTTATTTCCATCTGAATAATGTCTGTATCATTATCAACAATGATAACAACAATGGCATGATGTGATGATGAAAAATATGAATAATGTAAAAATGATGTTAAAGCGATTGGGTAAACATCACAAAGGACTTGTGTCGGCATCTGACGGCAAAGATCGATCCGACGGTAGCAAAAGAGAAATGTTTGTCTCTTTTTAAATTACTCTACTCTCTCATTCGCTCACAGTGATCATAAAAAGTTCACATTGACTATCAAAATATTCTCAGACGATTCTACTTAACAATATAATATTATTCTCAAAGAAATATTATTCACACGTACATTAAAAAAAAAAATAAAACATTTAATAAAGTCAATTTTATTTGATAAAATATTTCGTGAATTGATTTAAACAATTCACATTTGCATTTAATGATTTATATTAATTTATTTAATTTATTGTTACGATAAATAATATCAAACAATATTTTATTGTTAATTAATAAAATATTTATTTGCAATTATTGAAGTGGGAATTGAATTAAAATAGCTATGAATATTTTTTTTTATTATTCAGTGTATATAATAAATATTTTTATGTTGAATATGTATAAATAATGAAACAAGTACTATTTATTAACACAACCATGGATGAGGATAAGCAAGTAGAAACAGGCTGGTACAAGTTTATAAATTTTTAGAACGTGTCGCAACGCGCACGAGCATCTGCCAGTGAGAGTAGATAATTCCAAAATAAGTCAGACACGACATTTACTATCGGGCATTTTAAAAGTATATATGTATTATGTTTTTCCTTTCCTATATATACATATATAAACTTTAGCGGAATTTATGTCGCTCGTATATACATCTGCGCACGTCAGTTCAATAATTCCTGAGTAATAATTTTTTTTATTCTCATCAATCTAAACAGGAAAATTAATTTTATTTTTCTCTCTATCACGTCCTCATTCCGCTGCCTCTCAATTCAATCTAATGAGAAAATAATTCCCAACTAAAATATAGAAAATCATTTGCATATACAATACAAACTCTATAATAATCGAAGAAAAATAAAGTTGAATCGAGACGAGCTTTGGAATTCACCGGAACACAACGGCGGGATCATTACGTTGAATAATATTAATGCCTTATACTATAAAGAATATCAAGCGTTAAAGAGACGAATATCCCACCAAGCTATACATGCATAAATATATATATATATATGTGTGTGTATAATACAGAGAAAAAGTCGAGGTAACGAGGGAGAAGCGAGCCCTCAAGTGGCATCGGTGGGCGAGTTCGTCGTCGTTTCTCGATGGACGTCATTGCAAAATAAAATGAGAGGTGGAGAAACGACAAGAAGGAGAATGTGACTGGGGAAATGGAGATGATGAGGAGAAGCGAATTTTAGATGAGAAAACGTAAGAAAGTGGGGAAGAAATGGCGGTGGAAATTAAGTCCGGGGACCATTTTTCCCCTCTCGCGAGCGTTGCTCTGAGCGACACCTTTTATTCTTCATCTTCTTCTTTATATATTCTTCGTCTTTATCGTCGTGTGTTGGATTTTGAAATGAGCTAAGGTCCTTGTCCCACCGCTTTTCTCCTCTCTACCCCCATCATACTCACACACAGACACACATATATACACAACTACTAATTCATAAAACATACTATAACGTTGCTTCTCCTACGACACTCAATGTGGCACTGAAAACACTCGGAATATTTCGCGCGTATTGGAGGGCGTGCGCGTATATGTGTAGACTGCTGCGCGGGGGTGTAAACAGAACAAGTTGATGCGCGTTGTGGGCGTTACCAATATGGCGATAGTGTACGCCCCTGTGATAATAGTGGGGGCGCGCGAGGGGAAATTCCTGGAGTGGGAGAAAATCATGTGTGTTATTCGCGTTTTTTTCTTCTATTTAATTTTTTTTCCCTTCGTTTCTTTTTTTTTTTTATATACTTGTATATATGTAGAATGTCTCGTCGCGCGTAGGTGATTCAAACGCGCACACACGTGGGCCCTCAGAGGGCTTTTCTTGTTTGGATACCTATGTGTGGGAGTGTATAATATATACATGACGCGGAAGGGGTGATGGGGAAATAGACCAAAAAGGGGAGATTCTTCTCCTTTTCACTGCGCTATCCCACTCGAGAGCTCGTCTTAGCTCATGTAGATGTGCGGGAATTCACATATGTGGGACGAGCTAAAGTACAGACGGGGGTTGAAGAAGTTTTGTCTATATTCTTTGTATATATGTATGTATATATGGCGTTTTCTAAATGTGGAGGGTACAAAAACGGGCAATGTTGCCCGGGGAATCATGAGGGGAAGAGTGGGAATGGCTAACGTGTATGGAGGTGAATTTGTTTTTTTTTTATTTTTATGTATGGAGATTATGTGTGCATGGGCAATATTTTAAGGTGTGGCGCTGAATAATGTTGGATTGTGTGAGGGAGGAGGAGGGATATTTGTAGTGATAATTGTGTGGGTAATTAGGGATGATTAATTATTGGAGAGATTGTATTGTTTTTTTTTTTTTTGGAATTTTATTTAGTATTAAAGTGAAGATGATTTGGGGAAAGTTGAATTGAATTTATTTTTCTTTTGTTTCGATGTTTGCAAATTAATTTTGAATAGTGGGGGGTTTATTATTAATGTTTGTTTGATTGTTTTTAATTGTTTATAGTGATGTATTCATCGGAGGATTTAATAATTGAATGCAATTATTGAGATACGAATTTTATTGTAATTAATAAATTATTTTTTTTAGGATTGAATAATGATTAAATATTAAAAATTGAAAATTGTTCAAATTATTAATTTAAATTTGTTATTAAAAATCGTCGATTTGATTCAGTATATTAATAAAAATATCTACCAACAATTAATAAATTTTTTAAAATAATTAAAATCATGTTATTAAATTAATTAAATTCATCCTCGAAAAAAATTACAAATCACTAAAAAAAAAAAAAAATTCATTTTTTATAATACATCACAATGTTTTCATTGACATTTGTTTATCATGTCCATATCACAAATAGAAATAAAATAATAGTTCCGGAAATCCATGACTTATCCGGTGTTATATTTTTATTCCCGTTTATTTTATCTCGTATTTTTTTATTTCTTTCCCTTTTACATCATAGATACTATGCAGATTCGATCGATTATACTACAATGTCACGTTGGTATTGGTCAGAATGATCGAGATGATGTTCTAGGGTTGAGATAAAAAAAATACATCAAGGGAAAGGGCATAAGTGAGTAAGATATACACGTTTGAACGTGTATAGACACGTATAGTCAGCGAAAGATATCAAGATTCCTCAATGAGAGAAAGCGAAGGGTCCGAAGGGCAACTCAGTGTGTTCCTTTTTGCCCTAAATGTCCACCCTTGTGGGCAACAGCAAAAAAAAATGTATAGTTATAGAAAAAAGCCGGTTCATACACGTGAATATAAGAGTAAAAGTATGTGTGTTATTTTTTCCGAAGCATTAAGCTTGCTTTCGCTTGGCTCCGATGGTGGTTAGAGTTGCGGACATACTGAAGGGGGAAGTAATATTACATATTATATACTTTCTGTATATATATATATACATATATATATCTATATAGAGAGACTAAAAGAGAAAAGTAATTTAGTTCGAAAAAATATTTATTGAATATCCGCGAAAAAATAAATAACTAAATAAATTCTCTGAATTATGATAACGGATTTTCAAACAAAGGAAAATAATATAATTTTGTAGTTTGTTGGAAATATTTTGATTTTGTTTATAATACAATATTATTATATTCTGTTAGAAATAAATATATTAATATCTATTATAAATAATATTAATCAATGTTAAATTATTTCAAGTATTTTTTTTTATGAAAGTTCGTAAAATTTCAATTCAGAATAAATTAATAATAATCACGAATAAAATAATTATAACAAATCTAACTATTCATCGTTTTAATAATACAAAATATAAACAAAATAATCCATAAAAACTTCAAATTTAAGAAAATTTAATTAGAAAACTAATTAAAATTCCATTGAACTAACTAAAAATTTATGAAATAAATCATACAATTAAAAATATAAAAATAACCTTCAACAAAAAACTTATTTTACATCCCTCCCCCACTTTACACCACACCCTCCCACTCATATACATATACATATACTATTAAATCCATATATAAAATATATATTGCATCACAAATATATTTTGGTTGCTTCTTTTTGATCATTTTATTTCAACAGCATTTTATACACATAACATTTTATATCTCTATATACATATATATGTATATACCTCCCACAATGTGGGGTATACAATAACCATTCAAAGGATTCGTTATCACTGTATCCACGGAGAGAAAAAAAAATACCATTACGTCGCTAAATCCAATAGTCTCTTTCATCCTCCAATCGAGTCTCATAATTTTCCAATGAAATTTATATCGAGCTAGCGCGCACGTTCCACACCATAAATTATTTATACCGTGTACAATGCGAATGAATATTGCTAATATATATCTATACAAACAGCCATACATATATGCAGCTATGTAAAAAAAAAAAATGAAAAGAGAATGAGAGAAGTTAGAATAAAAAAATAAGACGCCAAGTCATCAATAGAATGATGGGCGCGGTAAGATCTGCCTGTCTTGACGTGTTTCTCCCTTCCATTTTCGTTCACTCGTTAGTCCCGTCTGTTCTTGTCGGACATTGTAAATGCTCGGGTGAATCCATCTCCACATAATGCATACTTCTCTCGTTGGACCAAACAATTGTGAGACAGACTTTGAGGACCAAATACCCAAGTGATGAGGCAAAGAGAGAAGCCACGAGAGAGAATGAAATAAAAGTGAATAAAAAAAATAAAAAATAAAATGCAGCAGAAATAGAAGCAGAGTACCATGGCGAAGCCTTCTTACAATTACAAATGTGGCGTTCTCTTAGCAATCCATTCCTTTACGTCCACGGTATAACGAATAAGACAAAGATAGATATTGAGAAGAAAAGAGAGGGGAAGAGTATAGAAGTTAGTTCATTGGTGGTTGGTTGGCTGGTCGTGCTCGCTTGCTTGTCCGCTTCTCAACAGGACAGACTCAATTTCCATTCATTTATTTTCGCCGCCATTTCACTGATTGCCACCGCGCGCGCTCTTCTTTCTATCATTTTTTTTTTTTTGCTTTTTCTTTCTTTATATCTTTTTTTACTCTCCCTCTTCATCTCATCACTCCCCTCGCCCCGTTCAATTCCTCAGGCCCACCCATTTCATACCAAGCGGCTTCACTAGATATATACATTTATTTTTTTTTCTACTTTATTTTTTTTTGTTCTCGATTTTTTTTTTCTTACTCTCGCGACTTTATACTACACTCTAATTCCCAGCTTCACTTTAATCACCAGAAGTGCAGCCTTCTACTCTTACCACTACCAGTACTATATAGTTAAACTACCATTTCTTGGGGTCAAGTGCTCAAGTAACCCGCGAACGCCCGCGATTCTTTTTTCCCTCCCCCACGTAAAACCCAACATTGTCGCCACGACAGTTCTTTTAAGAAGAATAAAAGATGAGAGAGAGAAAAAAAAATAGGGGAAGAAAAATAAAATAAAGTAGGAATAAAGAAAAATTTTTTAAAAATTGTTCCTACAGAGCACACAGTTGTTGTCAACTTTCTCCTGAATGAAGTTGAAACGAGGGAGAAAAAATAATAGTTATAATAATAATAATAGCAATTGTATTCAGTGCACTGTTATGTCATTATTGTTTTTTATTTTATAATATAAAAATTGTGTAATTAATATACTCAACATGATGAAAAAAGTATCAATGAAAATAATAATTAAATAGCTAAATATTTATATACAGAATAAATATAAAATAATAAGATAAATAATTTTTTTTAATTTAATAAATTAATTAATATTAATTCCATAAATTTTCTCAATATCACTTTGTAATTCCACAAACCCCCGTTTTACTTTAAATAATTTCAATCAAAAATAAAAAAATGAATAAATAAAAAATAAAAGTTATGTCAATTAATCATAATTCTCTCTGTTTTTATTTAAATAATAAAAATCCTACGGGATTAATTGCTCAGGAAATTCGGTGTATTCATGTCAAAGAATAAAATTATATACATAAAAAAAAAAACAATTTATTTATTGCAATACACTGCACGCTTTTATTAGATTCACTTGAGAGCAGTGGCAGAGAGAAAACGAATTCAAGATGAATCGCTTTGACATGTACCAACCTGCAATGCTGATAATGGTGGCAGTATGGCGGGGGTGGTAAGGGGGATACAGAGAGTATGACGAACAGGAAGGGAAGCCCAAGCGCGTTATCATCGGAAATCTAAAGCTCCAATGGGATCCTGTTATTTTTGTAAATATGGTGATTGAACGTTCTTCATAGTAGTTGACGAGAATTTACTCACTTATTCACTCTACGTATATATATAAAAATATATATATGTAAGTATACAGATATACAGTTATTTGTGTGTATATATAACGGATGTATAGCTTAGATTCAGTAAACACATTTTCGTAAGTTCTCAGCATTCTCTCGAGACATTCGAAATCGATAATTTCGCATTTACTTAACTCTATTTTTGTTCGTTTTTTTTTTCTTGTTTTCCATTTTTTTTCTTTTGATATTCTTCTTCCTGCTTCGGTTACAAATGCATATACTCTTCTTCTCTTCATTAATATCATCTTGTCGGAGAGATAAGTCTGCACTCAAATCCGATTGTGCGCTCTATTCGTCAATCCTCAATGGAATTCATCTTTCCATCGATATAAAAATATATCTACATAGTATGTGTATATATACATACATAAGGCATAAATGTATGTATATATATGTATGTGTATATGATGATAATATATCATAACGATGAGGTAAATGTTATTATTTTTTTCGGTGTTTATATTTTACTTTCAAATAGTCTTAGCTTTGAAAGTGTTTATAAATTATTTCTTATGGATTATTTTGTTTATTTATCATCGAGATTTTTTTATGGGTAATGTTAATACAAAAAAAAAATTACTTTGGAGGAATTAAAAAATATGCCAAATTATTTCATTCATTTTTATATCAATATAAAAAAAATAAAAGCATTTTTTTTTATTTTAATTAAAATTCTCCCTGTTCAAAATTTAATAAAAAAATAATTAACACGAATAATTCATCGTGGATTTTTACACAAAATTTTTTTACTGTCTATGAAACTATAAATTATATGTTCTTTATTTTCCATCAATTTTCTGTTATCCCAATTGAATCATTAAAATATAATACTAAAACAGACGAAAAAAAAATCCTACATCCGCATTCATAAATACATAAACCCATACATACACACATATCAACAAAATATGTATGATCCCACTACGGATCAACGTAAGAATAAAGTGGTTCGTTCATTAATATCTGCCTAGAATATTGTGTACATGTTTTTGGCAAAAGAAAAAGTCACGTATACCCGGATGGATGACCACGAGATCAACTATCCAATTCTTCGTGGGGTTTCAGGTCAAGGGTGGTAAAGGGGGGCCCAACAACGCGGGAAGGGGGAGCTAGTTTTGTATCATAAAAA
>JAQQBR010000005.1:161985-173828 GCA_030347285.1 Microctonus hyperodae
TACACTTTTTGTAATTACGATTTAATTTCCGTATTGTCCGAAAATCCATTTATGTGTTTCTTGTGATCAATAAGTAAAAATACAATAAAAAAATATAAATCATGTCAACTGAGAAGCAGGGGAATAGGAAATAGAAAATTATTATGTAGATAGCAAGTATCAGTGAGTTTATCTTGAACTTTGAACATTTTAATGCGTTTTTCCTTCCCACTATTTATTCCAGTAATAGATCGTGTGATTGTATGTGATGTATACATTGTATTGTCGCATCATATTCATAGCGCACATAGAATTTTGCAAAAAAATACTCAAGTAATTCAATTAAATTATTAGTTATTAGGTACATGATCTAGAATAGATATCTTGAAATTCATAAATTTGTTTAATTTGTTAATATATGTGTACAATTTATTTTATGTAATATATTACGAAGTACTAATTTAATCATTTTTTCTTAATCCATACAGATTCATCACACCTTCACTAAATTCAAATGAATTTTCCAAATTTATTAAATACAATTATATATATTCATATTCAACTAATTTTTCCACTTTTGCCACTTTCCCACAAATTTTTTGCTACTTAATTTAAAACTACTTAATTTCGATTTACAATACATATACTGATATACAATGCTTTATAAACAAAATAAATGTAGATGCG
Source organism: Microctonus hyperodae (assembly GCA_030347285.1). Lineage (NCBI taxonomy): Eukaryota > Metazoa > Arthropoda > Insecta > Hymenoptera > Braconidae > Microctonus > Microctonus hyperodae. Next base: position 162,652 of record JAQQBR010000005.1, read on the forward strand.
CTGTATATATAAATGCCTTTTTTACATCTACGTGTTGCGCAGGGAGGGAAGGGGTCTTTTTAGTAATTTCATATTTTTGCGTTTGAGAGTAAATAAAACATTATGCGAGCGAATGAAAAACAAATAAAAATAATAATTATAGTGGATGTTAATAATAATAAGGACGGGTACACATTAAGCGAACGAAGGCGAATGATCTGCAGTTACAAACAAATTTGTTCGGTTGATGTGGGCTTACCGGCAAACACTATCGGACGCTTATGTTCGCGTTTGCAAGAGTTTGCTCACCAGACGATACACCAAATGAAAATTTCAAATCAAACGCCAAACAAATCTTAACAATTTTATCCAAACAAATTCGTCTTCGTTCGCCGAGTGTGTACCCGGCCTAACATATATAATGAAATTTTTTACAGATTTAATTGTGGCAAATACGTGTTGAAATTGATATTTTATAATATCATGAATAATTATTATCAATATACATGATACCGAAGAGGGTGGGCTTAGAATAATAAGTAGATATTTACATGTGCATAATGATTGTTTTTTTTTTGAATGTGAGTACGCAACATAACACCGAAGACATTTTATCTTTAATCAGTTTCAAAAATAACAAATTATATAATTCAAGGTAACAACAAAGACGCAGAATGAATCAATAGCCAAAAAAAAAAAACGGAAGATGAATGTTTAAATATATGATTTGTCTTATGAGTGAAAGTGTCTTAGTTTTTTCCATTTTCAGCTGATTTATTTTTATAACACAGTATGAATTTTTTTGCAAAAGTTCACTCAAAATTTGTTGTCTGTTCTTTACACAGACAAAAAATTTCAGTACAGGAATTTGTGTTAAAGCAGAAAAAAATTTTTGCGTAAAATAAATAATATTTCATGTCGAATCTCATACTAAATTTTCGTCTTTCAAACTATATATATTTGGAGGCAACATATTTTTCTATTTTTTGGGAGTGTTTAACAAACTATGTACATTATTGAAGTTGAATCGAGTCACATAAATAATGTGATATTCCAACATCATTTTTATGTTGAATTTCCATGAAAAAATTTTTAACATGACTTTGGAGCGAACTTTTACAAAATGTTTTTCACTGTTTACGGTTTTCAGAATCATTTCTTTCAATTTATCATCCTTTACTCGTTCAATTTTTAAATTTCATTTTCGTTCTATAACTCACAGAAACTAGACTTTATATCCCTTTTCATATTGTGGCCAATTACTCATGCATGTTGCTATTTACTATCAATTTTGAAAAATATATTACACATGGCAGAATCCCCAGAAATCGGTAACATCCGTGAAAAGAGAAACAGGAAAACTCGTCGACAGCAAAAAGCAGACACACTCATGGCAGTGATCGTAGAATTGCGTATATTTGTGTGTGTATAGTATTCATTTTAATTTATATATTTCAATCTCTTTCACAATCCCGCTTTAAATTCCTCAAAACCCGGACGAGCTCAAATTACGTTAGATTAATGATATGAAAAAATTAAACATCAAAATGGCATATTATAACATTCAAAGGAATTGTTCAAACCTTTTTTTCATTTTTTAAATAATATAATATAATATATGGAAATGGATGATTCGAAAACACAGAGCGATAATTTGTTTCGACCATTCTAAATTTATAAATACAAAATTTACTACATTTAATGCATATTCAATTTTGAGTGATGATTTAATAAAAGTGAATAAACTGGAGAAAAAAATTTTCCTTCTCGAGACTTTTTTTTTGTTTGTCGAGATATTGAACACAATTTATAGTCTATATATTTCGTGACAATGACCCGCCGTCTACGTTCCCTACAATCTTTTATCATCTCTGCGATTTGTACAGTTAATCAAGAAATTATACGAATGGCTGTGGAAAAAACGTATATTTGCAGGCACGGTTAATGAAAAATATATCGATATCTCATAATTTTCATTAAATTTTTATTTTGCTTCCTCTCAATATTTATTAAATTATTTTTCTTCACAATTGATTCATTAATTATTCTCAAAATATTTATTTATTCCTGTGGGTTTAGAGTAAAGTGAATCGAACGCGTGTGAACGAACAAATAGTGTTTATAGTTAAGTTCTGAATTAGTCAATCTCAGGAGTCCACAGCAAGTAACGGAGCTAGAAAATGTTCATAGCGATTTTTATATATTTATTATTCATCATAATTTAACATGAACATATGAAATTAATATTGGTCAGTTCATTGTGAAAGACAATTTCACTGGATATTTTTATCATTGTTTTTTTTTGTAGCTTTTTAACGCATCTCTGTCGTTACAAAGTTAACCGTCATAATAGAGCACTTCTCGTATAACCGATGCAATTAAAGGAATTTAGTGTTACTGATGGAAAGTTTCTCGAAATTATTACAACCCCATGAATTTCAATCTAATAATGCGGCTGTAATTGTTGATGAATTAACATTTCTGGGGTAACAGCTCTTTAAGGGGATCAAAGCTACTGAGCAAGTTTAAAAAATCAAAACCAAAAGTTTGTTTTAATTAATAATAAATATGGTAAAAACAAGGTTTTAACCGATATATAATATGAATATACAGATCTTTCCATTTAGATTTTTACATATATTCCATTAGTTTATTTAATTTAAACACACTTTCGATTTTAATTTCAAAAACTTGGTCGATATCTCATATCCACCTGTTATAACTGTGATGGCGATACGAGAAATGTGCCGCTTAGAGCAAGTTTGTTTCACTGCAGCAATAATACGTCTCTAAAACACATGCTATGATGTATTTGAATGCAAATGCGCGTAATTTAAAACCAACTCGAAATCGTAATTATATTTTAGATGATTAATATTTTCATTTAGAATTGAATATGATGTATGCATATGATTATAAAATGGGTTGATGGTACCTATATGCGATTCAAAAATTTTTCCCTTCTGAAAAGCTGAAAGTCTTACGACATATATGTATATGTACAGAGCATTTCTTCATGAATATTCTTTTCAGTTTCATTATGCACAAGTATATTTATTCACGCATGCGTATGGTATTTATCATACTTTTATTTTTATTCGCATTTTAATTATTTTATCGTGGTGTTCCTGCGTTCACTCTATGGTTGGCAGTGTCTGCCTTGCGGCGTTACTTAGTACAAGTCAATAATTTTCGACATATTGACAATCGAAAAAAACAATACATATGTATGCATGTATATATATGTGCATATATGTGTAGGACAACTCGAAAATATATAAGCGCAGTAAGTGAGATGGCTCAGCGGTCTTTCCTTCTGCAACTATTAGTTTGTTGTTTAAATAGTAGAGTTACCTAGAAAAAGACTGTTGAATCACTCCACGTTATGCGCTATATCTCCTCGAATTTCTCTATAAATACACATACGTTCATTTCACCCTGCGTTCGAAAATACAATCGAGATTTATTTACGTTTTGATTAGTTGAGTAAAGGATTATTTTTTGTGTTTCGACTACATATACAATTTAAAATTAAATACATATCGAACATTGTTGTGAAAGGTTTTTTTATCCTTACTTCTTATCTCGTTTCTGTATGAAATTCGATACAGATACAGGGTGATACTGTTATTGATTCATCATAATTGAGTAATTGTAAATGTGCCCTGAATAAAATTATTTTTATGTCAAATCAACACTAACATATCGACGTAAAATTTAATAGCTTTTCCCATTTGTAATTTATGTAATGTCAAGATGACATTTTCCCCTTTTTCTTACTGTGTTATTCTTGTTAAGCACAATACACAATATTTTCTCATCTGGTTCATTCACCGTTTTGTATCTTATATACACAAAGAATTTAGTATGAGATTGCACATGAAAGAAATAGATTTCCTATTTCCATTCAACCACATGGCAAATCAAATTAAGACATTATTAGATAACGTGATATCAACTATCACGTTATCTAATAATCACGACTTCAACAATCGTGAGAAGAAAATCGAAGTATTAGACGACTTTTTCAAATTTTCATAATGCGTTGTTGCAGTATTAAAATATACTCAATCAAAATTTCGAAAACTTCTTGTTGCTGGTTTTGCAAAAAAAATTTCGAATGTTACGTTTTGCACATATCAATATATGGACAATCGAGTATTCAGCATAGATGTGCATAATCGTACTAATTAACAGGCAATGCAGGTGCACGTGTTGAAATATAAATTTTGTCCATACATTCATGTATGAATGATTATTGTAGAAATTATTTCCTCTAAAAGCAATGACAAGAAAGTTTTTGAATATTCATTTGAGCAAATATTATTATCGAAAGAACATGTAGTAAAAATTTAAATAAATTATCATATCCTTCGATTTCCTTCTGAACAATCTCAACTTATAATGGCGGAATAATAATTATATACATTCAATCAATACGACAAAATAATTACAATACTACACATCAAGAACTTCATCTGTGTTTATAAGTTGCATTATTGTTATTACTTTTTCCCTTCGGACAATTACGTTTCAAATATTCTTGTATGTTTATGTGTACTCAAGTGTTTATGTAGTTGACAACTTTTTTGTCTTTTTTAATTCAATTTTGTCTCACCTTAATGTAATAATTGCGCTCTGCATACACAGCAAATATAATTATTATGCTCTGTAACACTATCATATGAGTTGATATAGTTTACGCATGTATTTATTCAATTATACACTTTTCTCGCTTAATTATTCTTGCGTATTACAATTTCATTAAATTCGTGAGCTTTCATCAATATCTGACTTATCTCTCACAGCCCATCCGATACTTCTCAACCAGTCAAATAGCATTATATTAGATTTTCATCACTTCGTGACTGTTCAGATTTATCAGCATTCATAACTTTATTTATTTTTTTTTCTATACTTTGACGTTTCCATCTAACTTATAATTGTGCTAATTTGAATTTGAATCAACCATGTAATAGAATATCGACAGAAAAGTTCAAATATATATAATAAATTTATTTGCTCAAGTTTTCAGTTCTTTTCACTTTAATCGCGTGGAATTTCTTTACATTTATACGATTACCCAACCAGTACGTTTATACTAGTAATAAATATCTATTTTTTTCATTTTTTATTGAATTTGTCAAATTTACAGTGATTTTTTATTTGTTTATACGAGTACGTTGATTTAATTTTCTTTTTTTGTTTTATTTTTATTAAAAAATTAAAACGGACGGTTAAATTTCATGTATTCGTTTTTCAGTGAGCCGATGTCTGCTGCTGAAGGCACAGGGCTTTGCACTTGACTCGGTCACCTAGCCTAAACTGAGACTGTTATCTACGATCCTACTTTATCAACATCTAACCACACTTATTATATTCTACCTAAATTTTTGTTCTTTTTTTTTGCTTCTAAACCTAATAAACAATTCTCTCGGGCTTTTTTCCATTTATATTCATCTTCGACCTTTCACTTCAATTTATCAGTTATCTTTTCATTTCACAATTGCACACACGCATTGATACTATTAATCATCATTCTACATATTCAAGCATAATTATTTCAAACTGTTTTTCCTTTTTAACTACCGCTTTCTTTCAAGCCAAAATAATTTCGTCATCCAATATTCGTTCTTGTACTCACGACCTTATCATTATTATCTCGTATAAACAACATACATGTTGATAATATATTATTATGCTATGTGTTCGTGTGATATCGACTCTACCGTACTCGTTATGGACATCATATTTACGTTCAAATGGTAATTCGAAATCACTGCTCAACAGTGATGTCATTGATTTGTTCATTTTTTTTTCCATTGAATCTCCGTAAGATTCTGTTTACAGTTTTTACCTTGATACCATTTTATGCATTATTTTATTAGTCGAATTTTTCTTTTTTCTCCTTTATTATTTCAGCTATTTAATAATTATACTAAATCGTACTCAACACTCAAACTCTTTACTCAGTCTGTCTTTGCCAATCTCTAGTACTTTATACAAATTACAATTATATATAATCAATAAACAGGGGTAGCCGGGTAGGAGATATACTTATATTTATATATAAGTGTAGGTAATTTTCTCTTCTTATATAGTCTCTGAAACTGTCTCTACGTATCACAGCCTGGGTGCCTTAGCCACTGCCCCATTTTGACATTACATTCACACGTTTAACGTTCAACATTTTATTTTCATCCTCTCATAATTTGAGAAAAAAAATGTATAAAATGGAAAAATAAAAAAATGATTTTGATTAAACTCTCATAAAATCTTCTGTCTTTTTTTTTCATTTGCATATGAAGAACATGATAAGTAAAGAATTAAAAATAATATATTCTGAAATGGAAGGAATAAATCTTATTTTGTGAATAATAATTATCTGAACGGTTGTATTAAAGGCAGTGGCCACAGTGGTGCACTAGTATCAGAGTCACTCACGTCGTCGTGCGCTCCGATAGTAATAAAAAATAATATATTTTCTTAATTATAATAGAAATATCAATATTAATAATAATAATAATAATAATAATAAACGTGCAAATCCGTGTTAGCAAACGACGACATGGTGATGATGACGTTGTCCGTCTGAGCCAACGATTGATGCGACGATTGTTTCGTGTTGTTGGCTGACAATAAGAAAATTAGGGCATCACATCCCATATTTCAGCGAGGAAGGGAGGTAGCTTCTTGTTTTTGAGCTTCAAACTGAAGCACATTTCGCTGTTCTGATTGCCAAGTGTCCTTAATTCCGTCAATACTGACAGTAATTTTGCGAATACAGTGCCAGATCTAGGTTTCCGACGATTATCAACATAAGTTTTTAATGCTTCAAGATATATTTCTTGAATTCTTTCGACTTTCCATCCTTCCAATAGATTCGGGCGATCTGCTGACATTTAAGTATTATTGAATGTTTTTTTATTTGTGAATAAATCATAATAGCTAAATTTTACTTTTTTTTCAAACTTCAAATAGAAAAAAATACATCTCAATTCTCAGTTATTATTCGACAATTACCCCTTGTTACAATCAAAATTTTGAAATTTTATTTGAGTAATTTAAATCAGATACAAACAATAAATTTTAATTCAATTATTTTTGTATTGAGTAAAAATATGACTAATACTAATTTGGCAATTATGGATTAATTGTATTTGTTCTTATTATTATTATTATATCAAAATTATATATGTCATACCTGAAAATATGACGATAGCGGTGAGCAGTGCATATTCAGCATTATTAACTTTCATATTGTACATATGGCGACAGAAATGCAATAAATTCTCAATGGTTTCGCCCATACCAGCTAAATTGTAACTGTCACGCGTATATGGTTGATTGTTTGCAAATACAATACTGTCTGTCTCAACGTCGTATTTTCTCGCCATTCGCAGCATCATTACTTCACTCGAGCATGCCTTTAGTAATGCAATCTGATCTTCGCGCATTAGTTTGTCGAAACCTGACAACCTTTTCGCAAACTCAACAATGAGTTGCACAGTCAATATCGTAATTTCCGTTATATGTCTGAATCTTATGTCACTTGGCTCTTCACCTTCTGATGGTTGATACTGTAATAACACAAAAATACATATATACAATGAAATCAACAAATTATATACATGGTAACCGTATTATTGAACGAAAGAAAAAAAAAGTATTCTGATGATTTGAAAATATTTTACCGTGATTTTTTTAATCTCTTCCTCATTCGGAGATTCATACTCATTTTGAAAATAAACGAGACTATGTATTAATTCTTCCTGCTCTCGACTGAGTAATCTTGTACCATTGGGCAATGATGATGGTGAGCCAATACTGCTACCTGAGATTGAAAGAACGTCTGATTCCGCCGGTTCAATTTTAACACCCAAGTGCTCTGCACTAATTACACCTGGTGATCCGTTCATTGTTGTGCTATTGGGTTTATCTTTTTCCTATAAACAATATTGAAACAAATTAATCAAATTTGTGGTGGAAAATTTTTTTAAAGTCTAGGACATGCTCCATAGTTTTTATTGTGTAAGTAAAGCGTATAAATATACATGACAAGAAATCCATCAATGCAATTAAGATTTTTTGGTCGAAGGACTCTCGAGATTATGTGAATCATGCTGCATATATTTACCATTAAAGAGCTCAAAGTTCGAGATGAAAGTATCTAGAGTTCTTTGAAATTATTACATGATATTGATAAATGTTAACAATGCAATAACTCAGATGTCCCACTTCACGATTTTTTAATAATAAATATTCAAATCTGCATTCTTATACATTAATTCATATGGCGAGAGTGGATAAGAAGCTCATACATACATGTATAGACATGCAGGCCTACTAGGGTGTTTGAGTTTTAGGGTTTTATTTTTTTTTTTGACAACAAATTTACTAAAAGTGAAATTTATTGAACTACAGTAATTATAATTTTACAGTATCGCAATAAATCCATTACATTGTTGACTTTAGAAACTACTGTCCATGTTCAAGAAATAAATATAAATTTTAATCAAATTCGCATTTTCACGCAAGTTGGATTTTAAAAAATTTTGTTTCTAAAATTGACAATGATACTAAAATTAATAATTCAACAATTTTATAGCATTTATTATATTATATTAACTAATGACAGATCAATAAATTCCAGTTTAAAGAAAATTTTTTGTCAATAATGACTAACTTTTTTTCAACTCTACAAGTCAAAAACTATCGGCCGAAGAACGTTTGCGCTGAGGAATTGGTTTGTAGCAAATTTAATGCCCTACAAAAGCTGTATATGTATTTTTTCCAAAAAAATTTTTTAGATACCGAGAAACCGAGTTGAAGCCGACGAAATATTTTCGCCGTATTATTTATATGGGAAATCGATATTCCGGATGAGCGCATCCCCCAATCGATTAATAATTTTTTATTGTACGAGAATATTTTTTTTTCAACATAAATCATCAGATTTTCAGGTAGGACAAACAAAAGAAAAAAATCGCTTAAAACTGAAACATTCTAATTCACACGTACATACATATACGAACAATAAATGGCGCTGATAGAATAACATAATCTATATATGTATATGTAGATACACAATGGACAAAAAAATTGTTTACAACCTCAGAAATTATTCGTGACATTGCCATGAGCTCGTATATATATACCTATATTAAAGATTTTTTCATAAAATGACAATTAAAAATAATAAAAATTATTTCATGAGGGAAATTATTACTTGAGAAAGAAAAAAGTATTGATATTAAATAAATGAAAGTATTTAATATTTTGAAGATAAACGAAAATAAATGTATTGAAAAAATTAAGGGAGTATGTATTGAAAAAATGAGCGACATTTTCTTACCCCTACCTTCTGGGCCTTTTTCTCCTTGCGTTTAACAGCACACTGGTATTCCGGTACAACGCACTCTGGGCGCATACCAACAGTCAAACATTTTTTTAATCGACACTCTTGACACTTTCTACGCATGTACATATCAATTTCACAATTGTTGCCATATTTACACTGATAAACGGCATTCTTTGTGATACTTCGTCTAAAGAAACCTTTGCAACCTTCACACGTTAACGCATTATAATGATAACCTGATGCACGATCACCACAAACCAAACATAGCTCTTCTTGTTGTCGTGGTGTTGGCCCCTTCTTCTTTTTTGCATCACAACTGTCTACACTGTAACCATTGAGTGAGCTCGGTGGTGATAAGTCGTCTCGTCCTGTAACGAAAACAATTACAATCTTTCATTAAATGGGTTTTCACTATATTTTTTAATAACAGCATACAAACATTGTTTAAACTTGTTATACATATTGTATGTGTAATAGGTGTTCATTAATCTCTGTATTGTAAAAAAAATTAGTCTTGTAAAATAAATATCAGTTCACACAACCCCATTATGGAAATAAATTTGATCAAACTAGCGCCATATTTCAGACAGTTAAAGTAGTTCTAACCCAAATACTAATTTTCATGAATTTGATGAATTTTAAGGTGGATAACTAGAAAAAGTCATTCAGTCACCAAAATGTACGAAGGAATTGCAACAAATTTTCGAAACTCAACAAAAAAGTAGTTAACTATATATTAAGACTAACATATATAAAACTGGAAACTTTTTGTCGTACAGTGAAAAACTATACACGATTATAAAATTATTATCTTATGGATTGAAAAACGCCATAGTGAGCGTGACAACATCACACATCAACTGACACGACATATAGAAGGGGTGAGTAGTGAAATATCGAGAAAACGCGAAAATCAAACTGTTTCAAAAGAGAGATATGCTTTTGGATTTCAATTTTGGAGAAAATTGAAATGAATTTCTAGTGAAGTTAGGTCAATAATGATATATGTAAGCAATAAATGATGTACCTTCCGTTTTTATGAATATCCCTTTTGCTCTATTTTGTGGCATTTTTTAATTTTTTAATTAATTTTATCGTATTAGGATAGTTGAGGTTATATAACGAGCAATAGTGAAACAACCACTTCGACATTCACACACGCAGTGAAATGAATCAAATACACAAATTGAGCAACGTTGTCACGTTTCAAGTTTCAAATCGAAATACGTGAAACAAGATGTCAATTATTTTCATGTTCAACACCTTCATATGATCTTAAATGTTTATATATAAATTAATAAAATTATTTTCAATTAAATATATAACTCTAATATTTGAGATTTTTTTAAAAATTTTGTCTTGACTTATGCAGTCGCGTAGGACTACCTTAAGGAGTTCTTAATATCAATTTTTTTTTTCATACGATCATATTGTTGAAATCGTTGAAACGTACCTCAAGTCGAAATTTAAGTCCTATTTTCATGCTCCTAACACCTCTTTGAACCTCATATGATACTTCGAGTCCTATGAAACCCTTCTTTGCGCCTTCATCTCCTCAAAGATTGAAAGTTCTAGCCCTGTTTCGCCTGTATGTGTATATTTTTCGAGCCTATTTTTGTTTACTTCCCAAAAGAGCAATTAATCGGCCAATTTCGTCCACTCCACTACAGCGACATATAGTGACAAATGTATATACTACTATAGGCCGTTCCGTGGTATTATACCTGTTTCATCTTATATTGTCATTTGTCCAGTTATGCCCATGTAATTTTGCGCCTTAAGGAGATCCAAGTACCGCCTTAGTATAAACAATGTCGAAACAAAAATAATACTTAGT
>JAQQBR010000005.1:186320-196794 GCA_030347285.1 Microctonus hyperodae
AAAAAAAGTAAGCTAGGTACAAATTTATGGTCATCACGTGTATCTGATATTTTGTTATGATGTAACTGCAAAATGAATCGAAATTAGAGTTAGTTGTTTTTAAAGATATTGTTTGATGAGTGGAGAAAATAAATAAAAATATAAATATAGATAAAATATTTATCAACACTGGAGGGTCACCTATGCTAATATGTATAAAACATTCAAAACCAACGACTATTATATGTATTGATGATTGCATTATCTATATTGTTGCATATGAAAGTTAGGTCCATGGCTATGGGAGAAAATTGTGGTCGCATAACGCTGTCACACTAACCTACTTATTTACCTCGAATTAATTCTCACACCGAACGATTATGAGATCAAGTACACACTACCACATTCGCCTGTGTTTCCCCCACATGCGCATGCGTGAACATTATATTATGTATATATATAACATAGTATCGCTTCAAACTGGGTGACAATGTCTTAACCAATATAATATTGTATTCACGTGATAGTACAATATTCATAAAAACTATATATAGTTAAATAAACAAATAATATATTATTATGATATACAGTCGAGTGAAGCTGAATTTGAGTTTTATTTTGTGTAGTATATTTTAATCAATAATTCTTACATATTCTTTATTTGTCAGTAAAAATGGTTGATGTGTTATTCGACATACTTGTAATGCGTTAGTAATGAGAGTGAATATACATGTAGTGTGAAGGTGGTTTGATGTGAATATAAATTATAAAAAAAATTATTCTCGGCTTTGATTTTCTTGATGTCTTTACAATTACCTTTTGTTTTTACATTTATGCAATTTCCGAATATTGAACTTATATACGTACATTATATGGCTACCTTAATTCTCTTCGTAAAAGATTCACTGTTTGTGACGTTTTATTAATAATAATAAAAAAAACTACGAAAGATTAAAGAGTGGGGAGCGCGACGTTGCGGCACATTTTTTAGATCCTCTTTTACGCCTGAAGGTTGAAAAAAATCCGAATTTCTTCAGTTTTTCAGGCGTAAAGGAGGATCTAAAAAAACACATTGCAAACAACGTTACATTATAGCGTCTTATTTTTTACTTTGGACTGCTGCATATTGAAGAAGTTATAAAGGCTAAAAGTAGAACTATTTAATTTCGACTCGGAAAGGGACATATCCGATTTTTAGTTCAATTTGGAATTCTTTGGATGCCATGACAAAATAAAAAGGTGAAGGAAAACCATATATAATTTTTTTTTTGAAGTGGTGTCAATAAAAATGTCGGAAATTTGTCGATAATTTTAACCCACGAAACAGAAATCGGGACATCATCGAATTTTTCTATTTTCTTTTTTTTGTGAAACAGGGAGTACAAACTATTTCAAATGAATATGAAGTAATTATGAGTATAATATATATTTATACGTATATATATGGGGTTGAAGAAGAAGTATTCCTAAAAAAATACTGAACGAGTGTCGCCATCTGTTTGTTGGATATTTACAGATCTCGAACTCCCAACACATGTGCAGAGTCACTCATCACAGCCATTTTGTAAACACACTTCGGTTCCATAAAAACCAAGTGATGGCCACTGCGATCATCGTTGCGTCTGACGTTTGAGAATCACACGTAAGTGAGAGTGACCTACTGACCCCCCCCCCCTGTTTTCATATGATGCGTCTCCCTCTTATCAAAGTATGTCCAAAACGGGGTGGGAACCATCGTGTGGATAAGTGATTGAGGTAGCTAAATGACGCACACGAGAATAATTCGATGAGAATATATAATATTATATGCCACTTCTGTAGATGAGAGAATTACATATTGGATTCTTTTTTTAATCATTTTTTAAGGCAAAAATTTTATACATACGAATAAATAAATATTATATGAGCAAATTAATTTGACTAACGACGGATTAAATATTTTTGAAAATGACAATGCACGTGAGAAATTTACAAATATGGTTGACAATTTTTGAATCTGCTCGTTAGCATTATTTACACAGTCCCAATCTATTGAAGACTAAAGTAACGTATTATTTCTGACTATATCTAAATCGAATATTTTTCCATAGAAATCTGACTTGAAGATTGATCATTAATTCACATAAACAAAATCATTTATATATGTACATATATTTAAAAAATATCTAACTTCTGATTATTCAAACTTCCTATAGAGAATAATTCACAGTGAAGGACTATAATTTAATAAAATATATTAAGGTATACAGGAAATATTGTGCAACATAAGATTCTTATGCATGTATGAGATTGTACATTCAATGTAATAGTAAAGAGTTTTTGATATGAAAACAAAATTAAGTCTATAATAATTAATATAATGAAACGAGTTTTCTTTTAAAACAGAGTCTATAGACATAACCACATGGAAAAATAATTAAATTTGAATGAATATCTATTATGTATTACATACTTGTAAAAAATGAAAATTATATTAGATATATTTGAGATAAATTCATTTTTATAAAGTAAATTTCCAAATTAAAACATTCCCATAAGACTTCTTCCATAATATTGTTCTAATTTGATGTATGTTTGGGTAACTTAAAACTCGACCAAGCACATTTTTTACTAATGTCTAACGTATTACGAAAGTTGGTTGCAATTTCCAATTGATCTCACAAAAAAGAGTGTTCAAAATGTTGATGTTAATAATATTAAAGTGTAATACTATATTAATCTCATTTCAATTTTCTCATAATACATGAGAGGATTATCATCGAAATCAAATAATATTGAAATTAAATAAATAGTATAATAGAAATAATATGAAGTATAACAGAAATTTTGTTTTGCTAGGGTTAGTTGGCGTTTTTTCCATTTGCAAAATATTGACTCTCCACCACAAAATTAAACGGAGATAAGAAAATTTATGTATAGTAACAATATACAAGAAAATATATAATATTGATTTTGTATTGTTTTTATCGGTATAAACATTTTAATACAATTTGATGTATGCTCGGAATAAAAGAAAGAAAAAACAAAAACAAAATGTCAAGTAGAGTTGAGTGAAAAAAAAAAGAAAAAGAAGGAGCAGTTTATCTTCTCAGTGGTTGTCAATCTGAAACGGTGTATTTGAGTCTCCCTTTTTTATGTCAAACACGTATTGGTATGGATGCCAATATTATATCTTTGCATGACAAAGAGTGAGAAGACATTGCGAGAGAAATGAAATTGCACAAATAACGGATCTTCAATAAATTAATTTATTAATCTTGTTCATAAACTATACTACTAATGGATGCAGAAAAAAGGAATGAGAATGGAAAAAAGAATAGAAATCGAATTAATCTTCTCAATCTAGTGTGGGAAATTATCATTTGTCTGTCAATTAAAATATACACAAAAGACTATGTTTCATCTGTTCTCTATTGAATTTCTTTCTACACACGCATATAACGACCAACAAAAGTTGAGATATGCCTCTCGGTAACTATAAATCCCTCGTACAAGGTCAACGTGTTAGCAAAGCCTTGAACTCAAATTACAATTTCTGCATAAATAATAAATGATAACAGAAAAAATCTCACTATTGATATATACATCAATTTTTAATATTATTTTTCTTTAATACCTTCCATTGCTGTAGGTGATATTGACTCATTAATTGGCAAAATGGTGGATGCAGCGGGTAAATGATCACTGCCATTAGTTCGATCTTGGAGTCCCCGATGTAAATCAAGATCCCATAATTGTAAATCATCATTTCTTATTGTACTCTCCGGTGTTGCGGGATGATAATGCGGAGGAGATGATAATACACCACTACTAGTGACTTCAGGACTTGATTCTTGTAAACCAGCAACACGCCCTCCCCAACGACGTTTGATGCCAGCAACTGGTACACGCGGTACCGTTTGCAGCATCATTTCGTTTACCAAGTCGCCCTTCCACGCGTTCTCGTGTCCACTTGCCGGCTCCACTGTAACGTTCTTTATTTGTGCATGCGCGGAACGCACACACAGTATAAATTGAGTTTTACCACTTTATATTATTTCCAGCTGTGATATCATCTACATTTGTTCACTCATTTTATTTATTGCACTACACTTTCAATCGATGGTGAAAATTACTGAACATGATGCGATTACAATGTGAAAAAAAATATTTGATCAACAAACTTTGATGTTAAAGGGGAAAAAAACAATCAACTTATGATGTCAAGAACAGCACGCATTCATTTTCACTGTTCCTGTTATTTTTATTCGTTTTCTTGGCTGGGTGTCACGCGTTTGCACTTCATTCAGAATAAAAAGAAAAGAATTCAAGATTATATTATAATTAATTTTTTTCTTAGAGTAGGACGTGAAGGACAAGTAACAGGGAGCTACGCATGAACTTACAAAGCTTGAATATGTCACTGGCGGACCAATCGTTATATATACGTATTGACGCTGTGAAAACAGACTCGCTTCTACTCCCACCACATCTATTCACTGTCGTCGTCGCATATACAACACTCCTCTATAAACACGTCTAATGGCGCCCGCGCGTAGTGTCGGTCACACACCGAGAAAACGGGGTCACGATCGCGCGAAAAGGGAACATTCTGATGTTTTATCAGAAAATATCACTGAGGTATGCACAAAAATAGACACGGTAATTTTCATTTACCTAAGTATCGTCCGAAAAAAAATACTCTATCCCCTTCAACGTTTCACAAATACATATCTGAATATTTAATATATATAAATATATAGCTGTCGATGACTGAATTGAGGTCAATTCTTTTCACTTTTTTATTTTCTTTATTTTTTCTTGCCGACGATATTACACTGATAGCATCGAGTGAACTGTTGAAAATAAACTCTTCGGATTTGAAGGTATCAATACTAACTTCATGTGTGTGTAAATGTTTATATCGTATTATTTTTTTATTACTGTGGAGTGGTGATTTTTTGTTTGACGTCTGAGAATTATTAAAAAATACGTTGTCGTGACGACGCTTCACCACCAACTGAAACTAAGCGCTCGAATCGCAGTGCAACGCTGCCACAGACTACAGTCTACAGTGTACACTCTACAGAGTTACCAACCAGAGACACACACACAACCGCAGTTCTGTGCATTCCCCTCCATCGTACTGTTTGTCTCTTATTTTCTTCTCTTCATCTCTTTCACTTGCGCGTTTGCCTGTTTGTCTTGTTATTTATTTCCCACCTCATCACTTCGTTCCGCTCGACCGCGTTGTTGAATTCCTCGCTCAGACCAAATCACACATAAGCTTTCACTGCCAGCATTCATATATGTACAAATACACGCACGTACACAAACGTGAACACACACAGACACACATCACTACAGTTTTACCCAGGGCTGTATCCCCCCTTGATAAATACAAGTAGAAATTTGGACCTACAATTTTTCACCAAAATTTCTCGAACGAATGCAAAGTCAAATGTTTTCTTTTTGTCCGTATTATTCCTTTACTCTCCACCCGTAAAAATTTGTTTTCAGAGAAATGGACTAAAAAAATAGAAGTGCGTTTCACATTCGTTCTCAGAAGTTAAAAATGCATGGCAAGATGTCGGATGAATATAGGTTAGACGCGTTGGAGAGGGGGGCAGAGTAGGGGAATGAAATTGAAGAACATAGTGGGGGTAATATAATCACATGACGTCACACACCTGTTACACCCCATCCATGTATAGCGACAAACGTCGATGACTGGTGCACAATGTTTGCTCCTCCTTGCATCCGTCGCTACCGGCTGCTATAGTCGTTTCTGCGAAAGAACGACCTTCGGGTATCTTCGGCTCTATATCTCGATTACTCAGTAATTTCCTCCGTCACATAAATGTACTATGGCTGAGATAGGAGTGCCGAAGATACTCGAAGGCCGTTCTTTCGTTGAGATGACTACATATACACAGTATATACTAATACTATCATTACTACTATACTACTACTACGACTGCTAGTACACTACTACTACTACTACTACTACTACTACTGCCATATTTATAATAATGTCCCCTCCCCCGTGCACTGCATATATCTATTAATCCAGTTGAGTGCGAAGAGGGGCTGTGTATGGAGGGAATCAGCCGGGAATGTTGAGGGTTAGCGCTTGGTTGATATGCTTCTATACGTACTGTGTGCTGCTGCCCGTGTGGGTCGGGATTGGGGGGGTCATGGCCAGGGAAACCAGGCCAGGCGCCAGCTCTCCAGCGAGTATACGCACGACAGCGAGGCAACTATAGCTCTTTACTTGGTGGGCTTGGTGTTCCCTTGCTTTATTTCTCCTGATCTCCTTTTCCATTTCATTCCTCTACTTTGTATTATGATTCTGGGTCACACTGCGACTAAATAGGTCATGCCGTCACTTGAACGGAATAAATGGAATACATACGAATCAAGCGTTTTTGAAGATACAATATGAGCAAAAATTTTTTCCGATCTTCAACAGATATATCCCCGCAAAATTATTGGATTAATCATAGACCAAGGAATTTCTTATTCAATTAGAAAGAGAATTAGTTTCTGGTTACCATTCACACTATAAATATCCACAAAAGCATTATATTTATTATATGTATAAGAGATATAGTCACTTGTATAATTCTGAGACTAGAAATAAAAACTTCAATACATATCTGTGAAAAATCCTATTATATATACGCGTATAATATTGCTCATATCTCATACTATTTTTGAGCAAACATAGAAACTGAACGACATTAGCAAATTGTAAAATCTCTCTATTAAAAGAATAATTCAGAAATTATAAACAAATATACTATATAGAATAAATAAATTTTTATCTTCATCAGTATTAGTTCAGTATATTATGAAGTACGGTATATGGTGGCGTTGCACACGATTTTGTTCCTATATACATTCATTGATATGAAACAGTCGTAACAATTGTGTCAAGGAGACTGACTTCCATGTATCTCCGGCCATCAGTAAAATTGACTCGCCCATTTATGTATCTACAATACAAATTATATTATTTTCCGAATATATATAATTCATTTTTCTGCTGTGGAATGGGAAAAATATCCATAGGAAGCGATTTTTCTTATCCTATCACTCAAATAATAATTTTCTTCATGGATTTCGATATGTAATAAAAAATATCATCTAGAAAATGATTTATAACGGTATGGTTGTGCGATTGGATGAATAGTCATTGCACAATGAATGAAATTCATTATGTGTAACATATTCTGTATGAACAAATAATTGCAGGTTAACCATGAATGTAAAGTAATTTGAAACAATGAAAAAAAAGTTACTCAAATATATATATATATGTATATGTATTTATTACAGCGCAAACCTGTACGTCCTTGAAATATACTTTTTTGTATCATCTAGATCATTATAATCGTAATAACCTTCCATTTTCTCAAATATGAGGTGAAAAAAAATGAATAGGAACAAAAAAATTAAATTACATTATTCAATAACATATCAAAAAATTAATAAATAATGGAAGAATATTGCTCAGTTGATTCTATTCATCGGTTATCACATATGTATACTTTTGGAAAATGCTATATACATGGCTTCTGACAATTAAATGGAAATGAAACAGAATATAAAATATGTACAAAAAAATCTCATTGATTGATTGATATTGATTTAAATATCATAGCCAAACCGAGTCGAAACTTTTCTAAGTCTTCTAGTAGTTGATTAAACATCCTATTATTCACGTCGGCCCTTCAATTCTACATAGAATATGGAAAACTTCTATAAATGTTAAAAACACGTACATACAAATTCATCTGATCTAATAGAACATCAATATACTTTTTTGGTGAAATGATGATTCTTCTATATAATTCCCGAAATTGATTCAAAGTTTTTACAGATAAAAAGTAAATATAAAACAAATATTTAGAGGACTTTTTTGAATAATATTTGATATATTTTTTTTAATTAGTATTTGAGATATGATGGTACATATGTTAATTATATACGATGAAACATACGATAGTTGTATCTATATCAAGCCATATGATTATATTTATAATGCGTAATTATTGTAAATAAAGAAGTCATTATATCAAATAAAAATGTTGAAACAAAATTGAACGGAATTTTTTTCATATTATATGAATATCTGTTATTATTACTATCAGTGTGCTCTGCCGGTAACTTATCACGCTTAAAAATCTTCAAATTAGTGTCGAAATTGACCGCTAGAGTAGAAAAAATATAGATCAGATAAATAATAATATGTTTCTTGGTATAATTCTTTTTAGTGTCAAAGTTTACCACCAGAGTAGAAAAAGAATAAAAATTTGTCATGGCAGAAAAGGCTCAACTTATAGACATAACGTGTATTACAAGAAGATAGTCGTGACCTTGCAATAATATAAGGCAAAATAATAGGAAGTAGTAAAAGAAGAAGAAAGATATTTCAGTACGCGGCGTGAGAAAGACGAGTTTACGTATCATACACACATTGAATAAAGACGGTGAATAGACGACACGACACGACTACCAGGACTGAATTTTTTTCACCATAAAAATCACGAGTTCGCAACTTTAAGTCAATATATTTGTCATTATACGGCACGTAGGAAGAAAATAAAATTAAGTTCATTGTATGATTTTGACACGAGTTTTTGATTGCACCTATTATTTTTTCGCTAAATTTTGTACATTCATGAAATCGGCAGTGAACTTGGTGCGAGACACTACTCTGTCTCTTGATACAATAAAAAAATTAGTCGATAAGAAAGGATCAACAATGTCTTATTCAAATGCAAAACCAGATTTGACAAAAATCAATACAATGATTTTTATGAAATTAAAACAAAATATGTTATATGCACATCTAGCTGTTTTATTTGAATGTTACACTCCAGAGACTTGTAAAGATAAAATTTTCCAGATGATTACTGAAGCCAGCAATATATTGGCCTGAAAAAGATAATATTCTCCAAAATATTCATCTTGATTTTGTAGGATTTGAAAATGTTCGTACAGTGATGGACTGCACAAAAATTTCGATTCAAAAATCGAAAAATGTGTACTGCCAAATTGTAACTTATTTTTGATATAAAAGTTGTTACACCGTGCAATTTATGATTGTTATGACACTTGCTGGTGCAATTTCATTCATTAGTAAATCTTTTGGCAGTTGGGTTTCTGACAATGCTGCTTTAAAAAGTTAGATTATCAAAAAGTCTGACTATAAAGACGAGGTCTTGACTGATAGAGGTTTCACTGCCAATAAGAATGATGTGAAACATATTTCACCACCTTTTCTCAAAGACCGGAAGAAATTTTCAAAAATGGACATCGTGTTGCGAAAGTTTGGGTACACGTTAAATGGACTAACCAACGTATTAAAACTTTTGAAATTTTATTATCGAAAATACCTATTAGCCCTATCCATAAAATTTAATAATTTTCACTATTATTTGTGATATTATAAACTTAAGTCAGTCAATCCTGAAAGATGAAAAATTTATTAAAAATTAAAATAATGTTGAAATAAATATTTATTTGTTTATGTTATAAATATTCTATTATATTGTTGTCTTATTGTTATACAAGAAATATAAAGTAATGTTAATAAAACGTATAAATAACAATTACGAAATAATTTTTATAGTTTTTTTTATTTTTCGTTTTCTTCCTTTTTACGCAAATATATATATTATACATCATTTTTTCAAAATATACTTTTTTTAAAATTATTAATAATTTTTCTGTAAATTTAGCATTGAAACAGGCAAGTATTATTTTTATATTTTTATCGAAAGAAGAATATGTTATGAAGTCTGTGAAAGGTGAATTAATAAGTATTGCCATACTGTCATACTGATTTGAACTTGTGCATAATACATGTTTTTTTTTATACTTAATGCATCATGTTGCTGGGTTAACCATTTAATCGATTTTGCAGTATCGTCAACATTTTTATATTTATCTTTTTTTTTGATACTTGATCTCAGTAAGTCCAAATGGTAAACAATACTGTCCGGAGAACAGTCCAACCAACGATTTAATCCTGAAATAACCAGATCACATTGAAATACTTCCATTAACATAAAATTTTCATGAGCTTCACAGGCATAACTTTATTGTTCTAAGCCATATTTCGCATCATTATTGTGGAATGAGGTACCGTAAAAGTAATCAGTAGATTTTCTTTCCAGTATGGATTTTTATTGAAAAAATATGTGAGCAATCCGTGAGCTCTACTGGCTGTTGTACGATTTTCTCGTTCAGTTAGCCATATAGCGTAGAACTCTCTACTTTTCAAACACATTGTAAGAGCATCGGTTGACAATCGTATGAAAATTTTATTACAATTAACAATTTTCAATCCGACCAATCTCAAATTTTTTTAATCAAAAATAATTCTGAAAATTTCTGGACATCAATGATTGTCTCAAGTTGGTTTGTACATAGAATTGTTGCTACACTTGTACATTTTTTTTAAACCTTGTGTCACCCACATCTGTGTATATGTTAAAAAAAAAAA